>UXGD01001161.1:0-38969 GCA_900474315.1 Torymus auratus | reverse complement strand
ATATATATATATATATATATATTAGCATTGGTTTCGTACGTCTTATTACATCTTATTATACCTAATACACGTCCGTCACCATCCTCGTTTATCTGCTATATCATAAATAAAAGAGTGATTAGAAATTAAAAATAAGCAATACACAAATGACTACAGTATTCGATATTTTAATTAACCAGCTTGCATATCCATTTATACATAAAATCCTATTTGAATGATTTTGTATCACCTTAAAAATACCGATTAAAATTACGATTTTTTAAATTGAAATGAACATTTGTTCCTTTTCCCAGTTAACTTTAAGTGGACACTGTCAAGGGTGCAGCTATTTATCAAGGCGTTGATGGACGTCGCACTGTGCAGCGAGATTGAAGAACTGAAGGACCACATATATCCCGACTACGTATGGATGGAGGCGGAGATAAAATTGAATTTAGATTACCGGTTGCTTAAGACCACATGGTATCATCGACTACACATGCAGCTCTTCTGCTCTGAACCTTTATACATTATGAACGTTAAGATAAATATAATCGAGTAGTAAGCGTCGCGAGTACTTAAACAATTGAATGAAAAACGATCGAAAGGAGGTATACTAAATTATGGTGTGATTTCTTTTCTTACTCAGCTTGCACAAGAAAGTAGTAGCGAAGAACAAGAAAATCAGATGGGATCGCATTGTCGCCAGAATGGACGGTACTACTATTCCTTTTCTACATTCGGTATACAAGGACTTAATCTATCTTGCAGAATACAAGACTCGCTCTAACGAATTAAAGGGTATACATGAGTTTTCTTAGATATATAGTTGTGCACTGATGTCAAATAAATAATTATAAGATATGTATTTCATTTTCAGATCAAGTATCATGGTTATACCACCATTACATTCCGTATTTATGCGACAATCCAGACGATGAAGTACTGCCGAGATTGGACTACAACAATGGCAGACTTGCGCAAATCGATAAAAATTTAGTTGCGAATAATAATAATAGAATTCAAAAAACACCGAACTTGAATCTTTGACCTTTCAAATTTTGTGGCGCAGTTGTTTAACCCTATAAATAAAATTTATCAATGTTATTAATTCTGACCGAAACAGTATCACATAAATGTTATCTTTCATATATATGACGCGGCGTGTAACAGCGCGAGCGGCGTTTAATTATTCATATATGTAATATACGTAATAACCTACTTATTAACATCTTAGTTTCACAGGTGAATAAAAGAAAATAAATGACATAGAATATTCTAGCTGTATCAAATATCTATTCTTTAATATCCTCTAGGCCGTATAGTTGGTCATATTAGCCCTTGAGTCAAACGCTGGGTTCGAACCCAGCTAATTGCGCAGGAATTGCAAAGGGAAAAAAGGCCAAACAACAATCAACCCGAAAAATCCCCCTACAAAGAGCATAAGAGCCTCTATACTTTCGAAAGCAAATCGAATAAAGGCTCAAAGGGCGGCGTTTATACACGTGGACGAAAAAGCCCGATCAAACGGCGCGAGATTTAATAAGAGCCATTCAGAGACCGACGGCTGCAGTGCAGCAGCGACCGAATGGAAATGCACCTGGACTTGATTCCCGGAGATTCGAGGGTACGTACATACACGCGTATACATTTGTGGGTAACGTACGTATAGTTACGTACGCGCCTGCATAGCTGCAGGCTGCGATGCGCTTTTTGTGAGTGTAACACCTTTTTTTTCGCTTTTCGTCTGTCTCGTCATGTTTGACTATAGCGAGGGTTTAGGTTTTATAGCGCGTGAAAGGATATAAATTTTGGTTTTCTGAAAAAAAAGAAAGGCTATACCGTTGCAGTCAGTTTTTTCGCATTGTTTAAACTTTAAATTATTTTCTACAATGAATAAGCGATTTTGAATTGTGATCATGCAAATTCTTCCGGTAAAATCAAGCTGTAAGAGTATAGCTTCAAAGCCAACGGGAGTAAGCTTAATTAATGATTTTTTAGTGCTTGATTGCAATTTAAGCAGCGCGGATACGTAAATGCTGACCTTAAAACCTCGTAACGTAAACAATATAAAAGTAGACGTAAATCTTCTCCATTATGCGCGGATCTTTCTCGAATGTTTATTTTATCTGTGCGTCAGCATTGTAATGGCCTGAATTGAAATATGAAGTGCGGAACAACGTAGTAATTACGAAAGTTTCCAAACTACTAATTTAATGCTTTCGTACCGGAAAAAACGGAGATCTGCATTATCCTCAGTTGCATTGAAAATAATTAAGTCATCTTTCATGATAAAATATTAAACTCTTAATGATAAATTTAGACTCTTCGATACATAATTACAGGCGTGCCGTGAAAGACACGACGAATAAAAAGTTGAATAAAAAGTCATCGGCAATGACTGCCGTATATAGAGGTACTCTCAGGAGGCCCATCAGCGTCGGGCCCGATAAATCAGCGTCCCCTCATTTCTCTCCATTAAATTCCCACCATTCACAGCAGCGAAAAGTTTACATAACACGCGCTCCTCGTACAAGAGAGACAAGCCGTCGTCGTCGTCGCGCTGCATCAACTTGCATGCATCCTCCTCCTCTCTCGCGGGCAGCATGTAGGCCGCGAATAAATTTCGCAGGCAAGCGCATCCTGCGCGCGCGGTCGTATCGCAATCGACCTTGTTCGTAGCCGCCTCGTATAGTCCTTTCGCGCGCGCGTGCTCTCGTCTTTTTTCAGTGTGTTGTATAGTATAAACTCTCCTGCGCGCGAGTTGTGTGCGAGTGCAAGGGTATATAGATGTGCGGCGCAGGTATATGGGAGTCCTCCCTCTCCGCGGACCGGCTCGCCGGCATACGGTGCCTTTCGAGAGGGAGCGAGAAGGAGCGATGGGTAAAAAACGCCGCGCGCCAGGGCTGGAGGCTGTGGGAGCTGGGCCCCAGCTGTGTCGTTGTTTTGTCACGTGCTCTGATATAGTGCTGGGAGAATTTTTCTTGCTTCTCTATGTGTATCCTGCGCGACAACTTCTTCATGGATTGATGTATATTGAAAAATTCAGCTTTTTCTTATTCTTAATCTTGTAAAAACATAAAATCTACATTCTGCATTTTTTAACTAAGACGTCGTCGCAAAAGATTCGATAATGATTTCCTTTGGTAGAGTAAGGGAGTTCAAGTCGGATTCAGGAAAGAGTTTTGTTATCTTGATGATGCACTATATTTTATACGATAAAGTGCCCTCTTGATAACAGCCGAGTTATTTACGCAGCAGTATATTGTTCAGAGAAGAAAGAATTCACTCTCGGATATATAGTTTTGTCAAGTAATTTATTATTATGATACTGTAATGGAAAATTACGGTCCCTAAAATACGCATAAAAATAGTAGGTAGTCTCAAAAATTCCTTAGATATGTTCTATGTAAAAGTAAAAACGAATCGACATTAAAGAATATGCATATATTAATTACAGGGGTACTTCCGAAAAGACAGTGAGGGCCGTTGTATGCATAAACCCTAAAAACAGTTTATTAGTTCTTGTAGTACAATCGCCTCATTGAATTTTGAATAAAACCTTCTTTCTCACTTTACTCTAACGAAATTAAAAGAATATTTTTAAGATAACTTTTGCCCCGTTTTATCCTGTGATCTTATAACTTTCAATCGAATAATAAAAGTTAAAACCGCATATTGATAATTATATATAGTATCTACATCAATCAATTTAATGACTACTCATGGTCCAAAAAAGCTCTTGGAGCTACCAAAAAGCCACTGCACAGCCGCGTAGATAAAAACATCTCGCGTAATAAGCTCTTTTTATATAGAAACTCGTTAATCTTGTTTTCGGGTAGCTTGCCAGAAAGCGTCCTGGTCAGCTGCTCTCTCGTGGCGGCGCTCCGCTTTAATTTCCGAGAGCACGATATATTGTAATAAGATGAGTTTCTTAATGCGACCCGTGACATAATTCGTTACGCACGGGACTCTGCGTGCTTTATGAGAGAAATTTTTCGCTTTTAAAGTTGAAAAGTACGTGTCTGAAAGTCTTTGTAATATTTATAAATCTCGACTAGGTGTCTTGATTCATAAATCGAGGCATAAATAATAACTTATCTTTTTGGAATAGCTATGGTTTATCTGTAACATTTTACGTATCACAAAAATAGAGAGCAGTAGTTTATTTTTAGCAGGGATGCACGCTAACGAAAATCTTAAAAATATAACATTGCGTGGGAAATTTACAGATTAAATTGAGACCGTGAGATTGAGTACTTTCACTCTGCTCCCGAAATTCTGATAGCTAATTATAGAGGCTTTGAATAAGATTTATCTTCCTAAAATTATACTGTGATTTATGTATATAACCTTATTAGTTACTGTAATAAAATAAGTCTGAATCAATCCTGCTACATAATATCATAATAATAGTTGTAAATTCAGATCTGATGGCTTGCTATTTATTTAAATACAAGACAAACTTGTGAAATGTCGTGGCTCAAAAGGGATATTAATATTTTCATGTTGATCTTTGAGGAACCACCATGACAAGATTATAAATAAATATTAAATTAGAAAAATATCATCTTATAACATAATATTCATTGTAAGAATTTAACGGAGAAAATAAATTTTATATAAATCACTATATATATAATGTTTTAGTTTCTACCAATCTTTAAAGATATCCTCATAGATACACTATCTTTTCTTAGAAAACAAATATATCATTACATTTATATATTATACTATAAAATTGTATATTCATATTATAAAGAAAGGTATAAAACGTACTCTAATACAAATTACTTTCCAAACTACCAAACAGCAAACTACGATAATTCCATAAGCTTTTTTAAAAAACTTGACTGTAATTTTTTTCTTTAACTAAGATCAGTTTGGCAAAATTTTAGAGCCTGCAGAGTTCGTGGCAAAGCGCTTCGATTAAGGAAACCCAGAAAGGCCATAAGTACCTAATCACAGAGATATCCTTCGATCCTTGAATCTACGGGCTCCCACATGAGGATACGCGCCTGGCCGGCCGGTGTGCGCGCGCGCCCGCGTCAGTTCTTTGACTCCGCGCTGCCGCTGCTGCTGGCGCGGCAAGCAGGCATGAGGCGTGCGCTACGAGCCGAGCGAGCGCCGCGCCGCGACTCAGTCAACCCGGCGACGGCTGCCGAGCGCGACGTGCGTTCATACCTTCTCCGCGTCATTTATACTTTTCTCATGCAGCACTGCGCCGGCTCAAGTATCTCGCGTCGTTCCGCGAACATTTCGAGCACAGTGTTTTTGTTTTGAAAAACAGCAGGATAAAGAATAACACTGACGAGCTGTTGCAAGTGAATTGTGGGAACAAAGTGTGCGTGGCTATATATTTGACAGTGAGACAGAGAGAACCGGTCCCCGTAGCCCAGAGTTCCGAAATTTATCGGGAAAATGTGAAGGCACAGAGGTGTACACGTAGGCGATACTGATACACTGCTACCTACAGGAGGCTGAACGGATCCGTACAGCGAGGCAGATGCGTCACGGGAGAAAGACCGGGAAACGCGAGGAAGGAAGAAAGGAGGAGCATGTAATGCAGGGAGCCGCAGCCACGCTTCCGGCAGCAGCCGGCCTGGCCGCCAAACTCTCCACCTAGGACACACACCTATTCACCTAAAAGAGGAGCCGTATTTATACGGGGAAACGTAAAAAAGGCCTCGATTGATCGTCCGAGATTATAAAGTCGGCGCAAAGCACTTGTTAAGTCAGAGTTGTAAAACCGGAGCCTGGACTGGGATTTTAACGGCTCGAGTTCGGAGATAAACTCCGATTCGAGGAACATAAACACGCGCGTCGAAGTGGAGTTTAGTGTGATAAAGAATATATACACGAATCGTTCGTCGGTTCAGAGAAGAGCAGACCGGATCGCAGCATCCCCCCCTTCTCTCGAACGAGAGGTGAACAACAAAGGATCTCTCTCGGTCACTCCGAGAGAGAGAGAGAGAAAAAAACGAACCAGAGCGGTCGTCCCTGACCTTATTACCGCGCGCCGGCCGCAGCAGCAGCGAAGGGAAAGGACACGTTCCCACGTGTACTACCCGCGCGCCCGAAAAAACTCTCCGGCGCGCGCGCGCGCGTGTATGTGTGTATACTTACTTACGTGCGGATATAGGGGAAGTTTGGGGAACTCGAGGCTAATTACCGCGCGCCGAGATAATTCCGAGTGAGTTTAGTGAAAAGTTATACTTTGTGAGGATTCGGTGTGTTATTATATAGTGGCTGATAAGTGGATAGCCGTGGGTACGGTACACACATAACTGATAAGCGCGAGAAGTTATAGTGTCGTCTGGAGAGGAGATAAAGTTCTCACTTTTATACGAGTTTCCAAAGATCCTCACTGGCCAAACTGAAACAATGAACACTGCCGTGATTGAGCGAGCGATTTAAGCCCGTGAGCCCCGTGATCGAGCTACAAGCGTCCTCGATACAAGTTTCGACAAGAGCGAACGACAGCCTAAGCATGGAGGACGAGCTGCGCTGCCCGGCCTGCAAGAAGTTCTTCAGCGAGCCGGTGCTGCTGCCCTGCTGGCACGCGCTGTGCCTCGCCTGCGCCGTGGGCATGCAGGCGCCTCCGGACTCGCCGCCCGAGTCGAGCGCCGACTCGGGCAGCTCCATTACGAACGTCGCCGGGCCGGGCTCCGACCAGGAGGCCGACAAGCTCTCCATACTCTCGGAGACGGACTCGGGCGTCGTCTGCAGCAGCAGCACTTCCACGGGCTCGCGGCCTGGCAGCTACGTCGGCACGCCGGGAAATGGCGGGGGATTCCCCCCGAGTGGCGGCACCCTGTGCCTCTCCTGCCCTGTCTGCCAGAAGACCGTCTTCTTCGACGAGGGCGGCGCGCACAATTTGCCCAAGTACAGGGCCATGCACAGAATCGTCGACAAATACGTCGAGGCGAGGAACGTCAAGCTCATGTGCCAGATGTGCGAGAAGGAGCCGCAGGAGGCGACCGTCGCCTGCGAGCAGTGCGAGGTGAGATTCGCCTTTGTTTACCTACTTTTTTATTAGAAAGTTTTTAGTTTTCGGAGAGCTTGCTATCAATATCTTGAAGAATTAAACGATGTCAATTGTTATTGTTAGTCGTATCTTTGAATCTAGGAAGTTAGTGAAATTCCCTTTGAACGCTTTTAGTCAAAGTAGGGTGAAGGTTCAATTAGAAATAATTAATACTAATTAGACTAGAGCTACAAGCTTCCCAGTAGGTAACACTTCATTTCAGAGGTAATTACATACGCTAAAACAGACTTATGAATTATTAATTCTGGACACGTGTACGTGGTTGTGTGCGACTGTAAAAGGCGTCATTTCGATAACTGACTAATTGAGGATAAAAATTCCAAGACAATTTAAATAATTTGCGCATTTTCATCATGCAGGTTATATGATATTATTGGCCTTATTATTTTAACTGATAATAATGTCAAAATTTAGCTGAAAAATACCTCTCTCTCCTTTCACTTGCCGAAAATTCTGGAAATTAAAATACTCATGAATAATGAAAACGCCTGTTATCTACCTTCGAGTCAGTTTTGACAAATAACAACGATTATGAAATCCATTATCTACTCCGATGCAATTTACACGTAAAAACGGCTCGACATTAATCTTTTGAAATCGGGTGAAAATTTTAACATAAAAAACATATTTTAATGTAGAGAATTTTGTGATCTCTTAACCGGCAAGCTCATCCAGTAAAAATTCTTCTGCAAAAAGCTCCCGAGTGCAACACGCCGTGAAAAATGCGCTTAATCAAATATCACGGTCAACTCTCCATACATTCACTCTGGGAATATATACACATGCATCACGACTGACTCGGTTATCTCGCGAGCGCTCGTGCGCGCGTCGCTATTCGTGATGGACGTTTTTACATTTCGCTCCTTTTGAAAATCCCAGCGATACATCGCTGTGTGGCCCGGCTGCTCTCCGGCGACGCTAATAGACCAATCGAATTACCTGCTGCAGCGCCTCGTAATTTTTGCCAGCGAGAATTCAATAATCCTCGGCGCGACGGCTTTGATTCGCGCGGAGGGTAGGGGAGGACTGGGGGAGGGTATAAAACAATTACTTCGTTATTCGCGAATGGAATTTGTCGCGAGCCTCGCGCTTGCACGCCAAAAGAGAGCGAGAGAGAGAGAGGGGGTGGGAGAAAACGAAGAAATTTAATGTTTCTGGAAGTTTTATGGTCAGTTATTATTTATTGTCTCGGATTCTGAAAATTCGAGTGCTTGTTATTTCTTTTATTAATCAATTGATTATATTCATTATTGACAAAACTCTGTCATTTTTATATCTTGGAACAACAAAAATTTCAACACGTTGCCTATATCAAAATATAATTTTCACATCAATTTAATTAATATAAAAATATTAAAATATTTATCGAGCCATATTTTTCGAACTTCGATATGTACAAATCTAAGACAGCTTTAAAAAATTATTAAATATTTATCTCGGTTGAGAAAAATATTCATCGATGAGAATTGCAAACGTTTGTACGTTGCTGAATAGGCGACGAAAGTCGAGCCATAGAGAAAACTGCAGCAGCAGCGACGCGGGAATGAATAAACGCACGAGTTCTGAAAAGAATAGTGTGTGTTTGAAGAGCCGATAAGAATTCAAACAAACAGAGGTATCTCTATTTACACGACGGTTTTTGAGAAGCGCATGTGCTGCTATACGTCTGCAAGCGTTTCACGCCGCGTTTATTTTCCAAGGCTTCGCCGTAACTTTCAATGCTGAATAACATTAAAACGAATTCTGTTTACGCGCGAAGAGAGAGAGAGAGGAGGATGAGCAAGCGAGATGAATACTGAGGCTCGAGGATGGGATTGATGTAAGAGGCGCAGAGGACGACGCGATTGCGAGCGCTAGGAAATTTATGTAAATTGTGCAGTAATGGACTTCCATGCATAAGAAATAAAATTCGTTGCTCAAAATGGTAGAAGGTAAATAACAGGACAAGTATTAGCTACGGACGCGAAATAGGATTAAAAACATGTTTTAGCTTATCTATGGCGTGCTTTGAATGGCCTGATTGGCGTATGAAAAAGGTTTCGAGTGGAACTAAGTAAGTAGTTATTTCGGCGCCTCCTTAGGCCATTAACCTTGACACTTATCAACTCTAATGGGCATCTATATAGACTATGTATGGTTCCACGCTACAACTTCATCTTTGATTAATAAAAATAGAAGTATATTTTCAAATAATTTCTATTTCAAATTAAGAATTGATGTAAGAATAATTTAATTTTTGCAATAATGCCATCTGTATACATGGTTGACTGACCTCGACAGCTCGAGAGCTAAATGAACAATGAAAAAGTGAAATATAAACGACAATTCTCGCTCGTTTCATTTAATAACTCCCAAGTCAATAACCTGCGAAAATAGAAAACCAATTGTAATCGCGCTTACAACGTGTCGCACTATATACTCCTTCTCGGTACCGTAAAGCCGCGCCCCACATATACGCGCGCGAGTTACGAACTTAATAAGCGCTACTCTCGCGGCGTTTGATTAAGCGAATTGACAGCTGCGAGGAGAAAAGGGGCTGCTAAAAAGCTCAGCAATATCAACGCTCGACTCTCGAGGCCTATCGATCGCGGGCGTGTTGTGAAATTGTGGTGTGCGCGCGCGCGACAAATGCCTCGACGGTGATGTATTTCGAGACTTAAACGGCGCCGCGGTGTGGGTTTTCTTTTTCCGCGACAGGTGTAGCGCGGTACAGCTGAAGGATTTATGGCGGCTCGTTGCAAAAGAAGTTTGGAAAAGCGTATCGCAATTTTCGGCCTCGGAGGTTTGACACACGTGATGTTAGTTTTTATGATGGATAATTTTCTTTATATACTCGAACGTACTTAATAAGTATAATGTTGTCTGTTTCGAAATGAAAACATGTTTTTCTTCGACGAACAGTCATTAAATTTTGTGTATATATGGGAGTATACTGCACAAGTAGTAAAGTCATCATTTTTCATTGCGAGAACTCTAGAATCGAAGGCAAAAAAAGTTGGAGTAAAAGCATATATGGTTAATACTTTACAAAAAGAATATTATATTAAAATATTTCATTATTTTAATTATTATATCTCTCGTTCATTTAAAAGTACATAATACCCAATACGAAATTTAATAAAGGAAAATCTAGCTAATGCGCCCGGACATTTTCCTTTTGCTCCATGAATCGCAGAAATTCACCGTAGCGATACAATGAAATCCAATACGAAATGAAACTGCATTCAATCCTGCGGCCGAAAGAGAGTGAGAGAGAGAGAGATAGGCAGAGAAGTAATTCCATCGAATCCTACCTTTTATAATGAGATGCTTTGTGATAAGTACTTGCATAAGCCAGCGGCTTAAAATTGGAAAAAATAGATTTATCGCCATTATGTAATAACGGTTTACGCCCGCGTGTATATCCCCGAAGGCAATTGAAGTCGCGAGAGAGCGCTACATACGCCGCTGCCTGTGCACTTTTATTAATACAGCTTCGCGTGACTTTACAGCTGCGCGGCCGCGCGTTGCGTATTAAAGTCGTAAAAAACTTCGATGGTTGCCGCGCGGCATGAAGCAATTTTTATAACTCCGCAGTACGTTGTTGTTATGTTTTCATACGTGAACTGAATCAAATATAAATATATATTACAAACTTCTGCTGTGCCGTCTAGAGTAAGGAAATATATACCGTATTATTTAACAAAACCATATTTAGAACGTGTCAAAACCTTTTTTGCCCTCAATTGCACAACATGAGATTTAATAAATTATAAAACTTTATCGTTTTTTAAATAACAAAAAATGAATTTATATTTTAATGATAATAAGCGTTATAAAAGTCGTTTTATTCTATAAGCAAATGCTACGAAAGTAATTTTACCTTCATTTTACTCGATTAACAATTAATTATCTGCTTCGCCGTGTCAACAAAAGAACATTTAACAATGATGAAAAATGTGCGCGTCATTTGTTTGCATCATGAATCGAATAACCATCCACAAGCTTCATCAAAGTGTCACACGTACCCTGACACGGGCTATTCCCAAAAGTGCGCAAACGCATCGAAAAATCGTTGGCGTAACGCGAGCCCCATTTGTACGGGAGTAAATAGCCGCAGCGTGGCAAATTAACTTTTCTCTCTCGCCCAATACGGCAGCAATATAAAACGATTTCCACATAACGCCGGCTCACTCTCTCTAAAGACTTTCCCCCCTCTTTTCTCTCTTATATACCTTTACGATTTCCCCTCGCGTGCGCGGCACACCGACAATGGACCAGGGGGGGAAGGTCAACAAATCCGCAAATTCATGTGGCGCGCTTTCTTTGAAAACTCCGATACAATGGGGCCCGATCGATATATCGGCTGCGCTCTCCTGAATTTTCGCACGCCGCCGCCGCCGCTACGACAGAGTCGTTAAGTTAAATTGGATTTCGCGCGTCGAACGAGGAAAATCCGTATGGCGCGTGCGGCTGCAGGTTCTGGAGACACATTTGAATTCACTTTCCGGGGAATCGCGCCGATTAAGCGAGCGGCATGTGGCCTGGGACATTTATTCGGCTGGAATGATGTAGTTAAAGGAATTTTTAAATCACATTTGTTTTAGATAGAAGTCAATAATAGTTATTCAACATTGAAGAAAAAGTCATTTTGCGTGAACCAGTTTGAAAAAGATAAATTATTTGAAAAATGCTGAGAAAAAAGTTTTGTAAAAATTACCATGCTTCTACACGCAAAAAAATAAAGTCAATTCTACTTTTCACACAGTTGATTTAACTTATAAAAGCAAGTTTATTTTACTTTCATACGAATCAGTAGAAACTGCTTTAAAAAAAAAGTAGAATTCACCTTTAAGTAAAGGAGTATTGGCATTATGTTTTGATATTCACGTCAAATAAAAAGTAGTTTTTACTTTAAAACCTTAAAAAAAAATGAATTCTACTTTTTTTAAAGCAGTTTCTATTTTTTCCTTATCTAGTTGCTTTAACGTGTGCAAAACAGCAAGATTTACTTTTTATTTGTTTCTCGTGTATAAGTAGTAAAACCACCACAGACTGAAAAAACTCATAAAATTACCATACTTTATACAGTATTTTACAATATAGAATAATAAATATTCCTATATTTCTAATAAAATTTCTGATAAGCTATAGTAATCTTTTGGATTTTTACAGTTTTACAAGACAGCATAGTAATTTTTACCAAAGTAATAATAAGTTTTACAAAAATTTTTTCTCAGTGTGGATATATTTTTATTTTTCTAACGTTTGGAATAAAAGTCTAGAGTTTGCAGTATATTTCAAAATTAGCACTGCAATCTTGCGATTCTATCAACGTGGCTGTTACATTCTCATTACGTCATTTGGCTATTTCCAATGCTTCCAAGAATACAATCTTTACGAGTTAATTTTTGCACGTATATATACGTAAAAGCTTTAAACTTGCGGTGACGGCAAAAGAAATTTAACGAGGGATCGTATAGTTGTATATACCTATATAATGAAGTACTCTTTGATACTTTCAGCATAAACAGTGCTGAAATGCTTATTACAAAAACAATGTTTTTGTTGGCCTATTTATCTAATAATTTTGACGTATCCATTTGTCAGGTCCTCTACTGCGAGAGCTGCCGGGAATCCTGCCACCCAAAACGCGGCCCCCTGGCCGCGCACAACCTGGGCCCCGCCCAGGGCAGCTGGGTGAGCGCCGGACTAGCCCGTAGTCGGGGTGGCGATTCCACCGGCGGCATCCCCGGCTCCAACAACCCAGGCTGCCTGGAGCACACCGGCGAGCAGCTCAGCCTCTACTGCGCCCTCTGCAAGATCGCCGCCTGCGGGCTTTGTCTGCGCGACCGGCACACGGCCCATCCCCACGACGTGCTGCCCCTGGCAGCCGCCTGCAAGGCACAAAAGGTGAGTGCTGCAACGCTTTCTCCCCCCATAGCCCCATATAGAGCCGTGTCTTACGACCCCCTTTGTTTCGAGCCTGAGCGACGCGTGCTGGATATTTTCACTGTGTGTGTGTGTTGAATATGGATGATGCGCGTTTGATTCGTGCTTCCGCTGCTCCTAAGGCACTGGGGAATTGAATTTAATTTAATTGAGAGACACGGCAATTCTGGGATGCCTTGCTTTCACCAACGGCTCCGAATTTCGGGGACGTCGCCAAGTCGAAAATTGATAGATGGAATCGATTGAGGAAGTTTCATACTTGACTGAACTGTTTTCACTTAGGTAACATGATCATTTATGCTTGTCAATCATGTTAGTATATATCGAGTATTGCGTCACAATAACATGTTAAAAGACACCGGAGTATATTGTTTCCAGCATTTTTTTTCTATATACAACTTAGTAAAAGACGCAATACATCAACCCCTGACCAATATAAAAAGAAGGAACACCTCATATATCCTCCGCGCTTTGTTGCTCTTCCGTTATACACCGCAGCAGCCGACTTTCCGCACCTCTCGTCCCACAAATCGTCCGCTCTTCATCAATTACGTACCCTGTTTATGCCCGCGCGTTTACCTTTCGAAACTCTCGTGCACGCACACGAGCATCTGTTGCGTGTATTCGGGATTTTCGGAATATCACATGTGCTCCCCCCTCCCCTCCTCACTATATGAGAGAGAGAGCGCACGTGCGTTATAAGCCGCTCTCCAGAACCGGCCCCTTCAGATTTTCATTTATTTGGGCTCCACTGGAGTGGTGTACGCGCATAGTCTATCGGCTGGCTTTCGTTTGATAAAATATGATGCGCGCGTGTGTTTACGGTTAGAGGGCCGAGTGTTCGGTTGCTGCGTTGTGTACGCGCGTAGCTACAAGTGCTCGAAACTACGTTTGGGATACTCTATACCCAGTCAGCGGGGATTAGATATAACTTTCGGAGTCGGTGGTTTGCTTTTTGAGGGAAAAAGCAGCTCAAGTGGAGTTTCGTTTTTAAGTTGCCGTTAACGCATTTCGAAAGATTAGAGTAAACGTAGGATAGTTCGATGCTAGTGGGTTAGATTGTTTTTTAATACGGATAAGCTTTTAATTGTAATAAATTGTATAGGATAAATAGCTTGATTGGCGAGGATTTTACTTGTGTATCAAATATGCTTTAAAAAAAAGGAAATTATGTACACACGTTTAAGTTTGCTATGAAAAGAAACCAATGAACGAGCGAATATGAAAGCCAGGGTTCAAACAGAGACAAACGATTCACCATTCACATTCGATCCGCTGAATTTATATTTAATGCTATAGCCGCTTGTTCAGGAGTTAAAACGCCTAATAAACCGAACAAACTCGCGTTTAAGTACGTGAAAAATGACTGCGAATGAAGACAAGTTTGCTCAGGCATTATATGAATTGAGGCAGTGTGTTTGCCTGAGCATTGCCGTCATTTAGTAAAGCGGCTTACCGAACTCGCACGAACGGGCCAATGCACCTAAAACGTCTGAAAACGCGAATCAGTTTCTCTATGTTTAAAAGTATATATGTCTTACCTTAATTTGAACTTTACTAAACATGAATACTATATTATTAAACCTACTATAGTTTTGTATCTATTTTGTAAAAGAAAACAAACACGCATAATGTATCAGACTAATGAATTATACTTAGGTTCACCAGCCCCTCCACTATACACCTCCAAAACTTTCCATTCGGCATCGATTTAATTAACCAGAAAGAAGCTACACCCCTATACAGTTCTACACTCACCCGTAAAACACAACGCTCGTGACGTTTCTCGCGTGCGCGCGCGTGCGAATGGAGGGAGGAGCCGGCATTTTAAATGCTCGCAATTATATATGCGCGAACAAGAGAGCGATGGCGCGCGGTCGATAGCGGCTCTTAATCGTGATCGGATAATGATAAAGGGCGCGTATACGCCGCGCTGTTTGTTTACGAGAGCATTCGCGAGCCTGATTGCAGATAGCGCGTCGTTAGGATGGCTGTAAAAGGTCGACTTATGGTGCGCGCGCAAAAATTTCCCCGAGTTTTCTGCGCCGAGCGCGAGGGGTTGTTCAACCCTGAGTGTGGCATCATCGTCAATGGCTTATCGGAGAGTTTCTGAGCTTCGCCAATGCGGCGTTTATATGCTACTTTTTGTGATTTTCATGAGGCTTTTTCAGAGGAACTAACTTTTTTTTTCGTTGTGGCATAAGATTTTAATGAATCGGTCATTTACACTTAATAATTTGTAAAAGTTCAGTTTATGATTAATAAAGTATATATTTATCCTTTCAACATTGTATAATTTTAAATTATGCAAACTACAGATCCACGTTAATACGTATTCATAAAGCGCTGGTATTTTTCATGTATTGTTAACATATTCAAGTACAACTCCTCCAACATGTAAACGAATCACGCCCATCAATTAAAACTAACGAAATTTTGAATAATTATTCACGTGTATTCCACACGTCCGCGCGCAAAACCCGTTTTTGTTTTAAATATTCCCGCAGCATCACCGGCCGCTCAAGTATATATATGTATATAGAGAAAAACATGCCGCCGCAGCTCGTGCATATCCCGTTTATGAATAAATCATGCACCTACGCGCACGCGTGCGGCCTCCGATATCGGCGCAACAATTATCGAGGATAATTTACGGCATTGTTCCGCATCACAGAAAACAAATAACGCGCTGTCAGAAAACCAGTCCCGTTTTTTCTCTCCTCTGCATTCTACATTATGCGCTGTGTACGCGTTTATTAGTACTAATGCGAAGGTTCTCCCCCCACACGAGAGAGAGACGAGTGCATGCATGAAAATTGACGTTATCTCCCGCTGTGTGACAGAGCGCAGACGAGCGCGTGGATGCATATGTGCCGCGTCATTTATCGCGCACACGCACGCGCCCATCATGCCAAAAGCGTCTGACCCTTTTTACATGCTAGTGTGTATTATTATGTGTGTGCATGCGTATTGCCGGTGCGGATGTTCGAACGGTATGTTACGTCGGCGTAGGGCGAAATGTTACGAAATCTTTTTGATCTTTTTGGTTGACTGATGCCCAGACACACGTGTGTTTTCCGAGAGAAACAAAGTGCTCGCATCAGATATGAGATATTGCTTCTGATATTATGATGGTTAAATTAGATTGTAACTTTTGAAATGTATACTTTCAAACGCCACAAACGACAAATGTATAAAGAAAAATTTGTGTTATGTTAAATGTTTGATCATTTGTATAAACGAAGAAACTTTTTAAGCATAAAAAATACGATCAACTTAGCATAACACGTACATAAATCAGGGAGAACGAGAGAATGGCATTTTTTAATACTTAATATAAGTATTCTCTCGCAATAAACAAAGTAAGACGCTCGGCATTATGCAGCGGCGCTTATTTTTAATTTCGCCGGGCCCTTGAGGGCCGGAGGACACATCTCCAGACCGCCAGCCGGCGAAAAAAAATGAGAAGGAGAGAGAAAGAGAAACGCGAAATAAACCCGCGTAAAAAACTAGAAGCAATTACGACACCGAGAGAGCTGGACGGGGGTGCGGAGTCCCCTGAATCTCCGAGTTTCGCGGCCGCGCCTGCTTACGCGGGAACTTTATATATTTCGAGAGAATGGGGCGAAACTGCAGCGGCGGCATTACGCCGAAAGACCTCGTTAAGCACTTAAATTTTTTAATGCATTTAATTTGCCGCCGCCGGCCGCGCGCAAGCGCGTTGTCTATGTGCCTGTGCGCGGACTTTGTATTTTTGTAATTGCATTTCGCGCGCATACAGTCCTCGTGAAATGAAGAGAAGCTCGCTGTTTTTCAGCGCGGATATATGTATATAAATAAGTGCGACGGGCCGCGGAATTATGTAAAGGTTGAGTCGTTGTAAAATACAGCTCGTCGTGCCGGAGATTCCGGCCTGTTGATTGTGTAAAACCTTGCAATAACTGCTTTTTTCGTTTACACCGCAATATAGGTGGTGTGAAATACCGACATAATCTTCAAACATGGATATCTCCAATAGACTCATATAAAAAATCTGAATATAGTGTTTACATGTACGGAGCGCTTGACGTTCGTTTTTTAGCAAATAAACGTTTGAATGTTAATTTAAAAAATATTGAAATTCACGGTTTCACATAGCCTTAAGATCTAAGCAATACTTCTAAATTTTTTTTTTAAATTTTTTATCTTGACATTCTTTTCTACGATGGCACGTAAAATTAATATAATAATATACATATACCCTATAAAAGTGGAAAAGAATTTGAAATTTAAATTCCCATATTCCTGTAGAGCGCGCGCGAAGGCGACAAAGTTGCTCCCAAAAATACGCATCGCACGCGCCTCCGCTCCTCTTTCACGGGCTCCCCATCAGGCAGAAAATTAAAAATGCTTTACAGACGCAATTCTCTCCGGGGCTCGTCTCCCTCCTGAAATTTCCTCCTCACCCTCTCCGTGCGTCTGCACGCGTTCCTATCCTCTCATCCTCCTCCGCCTTTTCTCGTTAATTTTTCAGCGGCGCGCGACCTTTTCAACCCCTTCGATCGAGCGAACGAGCTAGCCCTCTTGTCTGCCGCGGGCGCGACCCTTCTTTTCTACCGCGGCGTCTGTTTTTTCCTTTCTGTATAAGTAGTGTTGTTTTTAAGGACGAGAGGCGAGCTTTATAACGGTATTCGAGTGAGCGGGTATATTTGTGCTTATTATTGTCGCGCTGCTTTCAGTGTTCGAAGAGCGGAGTGTTGTATCGTGCGCCACGATGAAACGGATTGTTTGATGGACAGCTGTCTTTGGGCGCAGGGGACGGGCTAAGTGAGGCCGGCTATGCTTGAGCTGGGAGGTATACAGGCCATATGTCTTTGCTGCGGGCTTTGTCATTTAATGTTGTTATTGCGAAACTATGTGGAACAGTTGTTCCTGTTTTCACTCTCTGGAGCGACCAAATATTCAATGCGAATGTCACGAAGTTGTCTATTAGGCCAAATTTGAATAATATTTTAGTATGTACGTTGTTTCAAATTGAAATAAACTGCCTTATTCTTATGGAAATTAGTTTTTCCACTTTTTCTTATTAAGTTTTTCGTCTGTCTTACTTGAAAAATAAACAAAATATATCTTAAATAAATAATTGAATAATATATCAACGTCCTTTTTTATTGAAAAAAGATGCCTCGTGAATTATTAGTGTGTCTGCATTTGAGTAACAAAAATAATAGAATACATTCGTTATCAGAAGATTGTCAATAACTGATTCTGTTACTAAATAAGTCTTTACAAACGCACTTTATCATCCACAATTCTTGACACAAGCATTAATGTAAGGAAATTTTTAATTTTTGTAATAATGTTATCTTGATGTATACTTTCAATGAAAGTAACATTATCAACTGTCTGGATCAGTAACCTAACAGCCAAATTTTTCACAACATTTCTCGTTATACCTTTTATCCCGTACAGTTCTATACTTATATCAGTTCCAGATCTCTTTTACTCTCCTTTATACATTACTCCGGACAGCCTTTTAAAGAGCTACTTTACGCCAACTATACAACTCCCGTACAATGCATCTCAACTCCCATGCAATCTTTCATTCATTCTGCGCGTCTACACACATCACATCTCATTCTTGGCTCGCCACCGTCTATCATAAACTCGCTTCTCACCCCCACGGCCTCCGTACCTTTTCTCCCCCGCACAACACGCGCGGCTGCGTCGGACAGCCGTGACCCAACTTCTACGGTCTCGTGCAACACCTGGTCACCTCCCGACATATGGCGAGAGACGTCAACCGGTCCCCTCGCGTCGCCTTCGCATCACACTTGCTCGACGCGCGATTAATCCGTCGACGAATCGCTTCTGGTAATTGATCTATATAACACGTGAGAAGTTGCTGGTACCCGCGAAGTTGGAGGTGGCTTGACTGATGCTACAAGCCCGGGAGAGTTTGAGTGATTTTTCAGGGACACACGTGTCGTGTCGTTATCGCTTCGCTCTCTCTCGCGCGCGGATTTGTGTTACCGCGATGTTACCAACGAGATATATGAGAGCATGCAGTTGGAGACTCGAGAGTGGAATTAATGTAGGCTGAGAGAATAGCAGATGGTTGCTTGCGGCTGATAAGATCGCAGAGAAACTGTATTTAGGTATAGAGTTTCGTTTGTTATTTTACGCGTGGTAAAACTAAAAATAAACATGTAATATAGTTATTATACAAATGCGGAGTAATCGCGTATCACGAATGACATAAATCGTTGCGGATTATAGCATATAGGAGTATATTATTATCAATAGACGCCCCTCCAACAAAACGCGGGCAATATTGCCGATAAATTAATCCGAACCGCAACTCAGCTAAAGTCATTAGTTCCGCCGTCCGATCGTGTAATCACCTACAAAACGCCCATTTTATCCAAAGCAGCTTAATCTCGCGTGCTCGACAAAACCGTAGCATGCGCACATATCCGACCTAATTAAAACACAACTATACTCTACTCCCACCCATCCACGAGCCTAATTAAAACCCCACCGGAATTACATACATATATATATATATAGACCGCACCGCAAACCTCCGCGCGCACCGATCTAATCCTCTTATAAGTACGTGTTTGCGTTTTCCGTTCGCGCACGCGATACCTCCAAAATAAAACACCACACACACACACTCCTAAATCATCCGCGCTATCATCGCGCGCGCGTGATTAATCATTGGCGAACTTTCCTCTGTCTCTCGGCGGGCCTAATTTTCTCTGGGCTTCGAAAACGAGGCGCGAAAATTTACGAGCGCAATCGTCACGAGCGTCACGTCGCCGCGCGATCCGTCATATTCCGCGAGTCGCGCGAGAGAGCTTGCATTATCTCGGCCCGGACACGCGCGCGCGTACGCCAACGAGAGAAAGAGAGACAGAGCTGCGACGGCAGCAGCAGTGGGGAAAATAATAGAAAGGGAGATAGGGAGAGATAAATTTACCTTTCGCGGCGACGACTATGGCTGTGGGAGTGGAGATTTTTTTTTCACCGGAATTGTTGAAAGTTGTATGAGGATTTTTTGCAGGCACGTTCTATATATACATTGTTGAAGCAGGTTAACTGTATGGGTTGGGTGGATGATATTAGATTAATTACTGCGGTTTATATGATTTTAATTTAAATCATGAATATCGACACTGGCATATAATCGATTCTATCACAAGAATGGTTTGAAGTTTTAACAGCCTAGGTATAACTAGGTCTTGAGAATTATAAGTCATTTATACTTCACAAGGACTGACGTAACCTACAGTCATTGTGTGTGTATACAATATAAATGGTCGTGTATTAAGTGTAGCCTTCAGCTAACATCTCATTTTTATCGAAAAATACGCTTGCGTAACACGAGCACACGATAAAGTAAACAATTGTACACTTACAGGCGCTATTTTATTTAACAGCTCGCTGTTTTATCGTTTAATCTCTCTTACGCAAGGTTTTTCTAATTCTCGCCTGCAACAATGATGACAATTGAAAATGAAATTAGAGCGATGGGCAACATCCGTTTCTAGGATTCCCCATTCAAGTCCTTGATGCGAAATGTTAATACCTGAGTACATCCTCACGAGCGATCACGAAGGGTCCCCACACGCACTGGCAATCTCATTTCAGCACCTCGGGAGCTTGGCCGAGGCCATAAACAGCCCCTTCGGCGAGATAATCTCAAAACTCTCCCTCTCTGCATATATAGCCAATATAGCCAGCAGACGTCGAGCTGGCGGGAATCCGCGTTGATTGGCGGAATCTCCGGCATTACGTATTAATTTTGATTTACGAGCCCATCCACACACGCAGCCCAGAGCAGCAGCGCGCGCTCGATAGTTTAGTAATTAGCAAAATCTCCGAGGCGATGACGCGCGCGTGCCGCGGTCGCGGCCCGGCAATCGGCCCCGCCCGTGCGATAATTTCCATTAACACCCCAATATATGCAGCTCTACGGCTTGGGATAGGCCTGCGCCTCGCTGCCTGTAGTTCTGCCTGCGTAATAATGCAGTCGAGATATTTCGCGGCCCGTTATATTGCCGCGGATGGGGTTTTAGAGCGCGGACGGCCGGAATAGCCCTGTGTGCGGATTGAATTAGATTGAGGGATTGGCTTCGTGCTGATGCTGATGCTGACGATCGCTTGCAATGTGGATTTCATTTCAGTATAAATTATTCCCTTTAAAATAGTATTTTGAAAGTTATACGTAAAAATAGCCAATCTATCTTCTATAAAAATGACTAGGATAAAAAGACAAGTTCAAAAATGATAAAATATAGGGGTTTATGATGAAGTTACTTATTGATAATTAACGAGACTGTTTGATTATTAATGAGCAACTATACTAATGCCTTTTTCTCGTAAATTGCAAATTTAATCGTCTCAATTAAAATTTTAATGAAGATAAATACTTATTGCGGATTCTGGCACTGGAAAATATGCAAATAAATCAACACCAATTTTCACATACATCCGCCAATCACAAAAAAGCAAACAGAAAGAAAAAAAACTCTTGCATTTAAAAAAAAAACCTACCGAAAACACTCGCGAGAAAAGTAAAAAGGCCAGAAAATTGTCATTTCCAAGCCTCACCCCCGCAGCCCAAGATCCTCAACCCTCAAGGAAAACTCGGCGGCGTCATCCCTCCGCCCCCGCATTTACACAAAGACGCGCGCGAGAGCGCATTCACGCCCAGACAGAAGCGCGCAGTCGAGTGCGCCAGTTTGACACCGCAGAGACGCGCGACGATATCAAGGGCTTTTTTGTCTCTTTCCCAGTACGCACAGTACGCTAGCGAGCGAGCGAGCGAGCGACTAATTAATGTCGGTTGCCGGGGAATTTCACGCCGGGCTGATCATCAGCGTATAGAGTCGCTCGTCTTGAGCTCAAGAGGAATTTCCACGTTGACGATGGCTGCTGCGGCTGAGGATTGTATCGTGGCTGCGCCTGTTTTCGTAATTGTGGTTTTATTGTTGTAACTTGTGGGTGAATATAGAAACAATTTTGTTGCTTCTGTTTTTTAAGCATAAATTGATACTGATTTATACATGGATACAAATTTTGTTGTAAATTTTTTGTAACCAAATACAAAAATCATATAAATTATATACTATTTCAAAAAATAAAAATCCCACACGGTGAGTGTGACCTGGCGCATACTACCTATAAAAATAGTAAATTTTGTTATGAAAAAAATTAGTATTACACAAAAAATTGTGTTTGCGTACTGAAAATTCTGAGCTCGTATATTTTTTTTTAAAATAACAAACTTTTATTAAAAACTTTGATAAAACCTCACAGAAATAATATTTTCATGAGCTTCAAAGATTTTTTTATGAATTTTTCAATATCCTTTTCAACTATACCTACATTTTTACATAAAAATTAAAAAATGAGCAAATATCCGTTCAGCGCAGCGATCGTAAATTAAAAAATTGCACTACACGCACCAGTGTGAAATTCAAATTAAATTGAAAGCAAGCGCGCTCTGCATCAAAGTGCCCGGGGGTACGAAAAAATTACCCTGCTGGTGCCTACTATATATACTCTCTCGCGATCTCAAAAACATTCGTCGGCCGCGGAAAAAAAAGGTCAAAGGAAAATTTTGCAATAATCAAACGCGCGCTACTGCCGCGCAAACAAACGCGCTACAGCGGGCCAATGAAGCCTATTTACACGGGCCGCTGCTTCAACACGGGGTAAAAAATTGCGCGATTCGCTTACTTATGCAGCACAGCCTAAAACGGCCTAATTAATAAACATTATTCCGGCGCGACACCGCAATGATTTGATCGTGCCAATGAATATTTCAGCAGGGTGGTTGAAAAAAAAAGAAACAACCGCGCGCATCGCATTGTCCGATTAATTAAAATCTCGTGAATTTTCGGAGCGCGTGTACCTACTTGCCTCCATATATTTCGCGCCCGGGCTTTTTCGAATTATCGCCGGTACGAGGCGCGGGAATGAATTTTCATTCGATTCTTCGTTGACAATGCAAATTTCTTTTCAGCTGCGCTTTTTGCGCTGGGATTGAGTGGCAATTTGCCCGGCGCAGTGTTCATTGAATTTTAAAAATGAGGCTTAATCACCGTAATTGATTGGCCATTATTAGCCGAAAATTTTGTTAATTGATCGAGCTTTTAATGTGTACACTTAATAAGTACTGCATTTTTACTTGAATTCTTATCATGCCCATTAAAAATACTCGTTAAATTATCATTCGAACGCAGAATTTAAATAAAACATTTCGAATGACACATACCTATTATACAAATTCCGACAGCCAATCTAAATGCAGTATCAAACACGAGCTTGCGCGCCACGCGCTCCCATAAATGATTCAATCCTTTTACAAAATACATTAACTTTATTACGATGGTCGGGTTACGCGCGAGCTCGTTCGCGTTACGCGCTTCTGATGTATCAGCGCGATACGATCGGGACTTAGGTGCTGCATAAGCAATTGCACAATTAATATTTAACTCTCGGGCCCGCGTACATATATAACGAGGTCAACTTTCATGAGAGGACGTATAATAAACCGCGCAAACTGCAACCTGTAAATTTTCAACGAATACTTCGCTGAATTAGATATTCTATCAAGTGCAATTGTTTCATTATTCGAGATGGAATCTTTGTAAATTGAACACGATGAGAAAAATGTTTTTATCGCAGATAAGAGAAGTTGTGGTTTGATCGAATGTATTATTATCTTCGTCGAACGTGTATTACAGCTCTTCCCTGTGTTTTAGAAGGAGTTTCTTTGTAGGCGATAAGCATTTTCCATGAAATTAATGAGAAAATGCGAGGAAAACTTTATAATAACAATATCACCACTTGTGGTTAAATCGAAGATATATTAAGATAAACATGCTAGTATCCGAACGCGAGAGAGTATATAATTGAACATTATTTTAATATCTGCACATTAAAGGCCATATTTAATGAGCCAATTATAATCACTTGGTTCAATCCAAGCCATAAATAACCAATTTTTAAATTATAGAAACTCGACCGATAATTATACCTGCGCATATTCTGCTTGTTAGAAATTATAATAAGAAAGTCAAAATTACAAATAAAGAAAGTATGCGCGTGATTGGGAATGGCGCTGCATTTTTCATTACTTATGAATGACCTTATCTTGTCAGCGGCAGGCAACAGTCCTACAAACGAATTCACTCGCACAAACGCTAATTACCCCATCAACACAGCTCATATAGTCCCCCGCGTGTCAGACAGCTACCAACACGCGCGCTTGCGCGTAAAAGGTGGCACACCTCGTGTGCATCGGTCCAATATACTACCTCAGCACTTGGCGCTGAATATACATGTATATACGCGTGGTGTTAATCCGCGCGCGGCCAAATCCCCCGTGAAAAACCTTTACCTCCGGCCAATTAAAAACCAATGAACCAGGCGCCAATCTCCCTTCCGTCGCTCGCGACGACGAATCCGTATAATCACTTATCGGGCCTGCCGACGACGCCGCCGCCGCGGGCGAAAGACGATCGCTCGATAACACTGGGTAATTGGCTGTAAATAGGCAGCGGCGACGTACACACATGTATAGTGCACCTGGGCGTCGCCGGTGTATATACGGTAATGGATTGCGCGCGCGGAGCGTCAACCTCTAGCCCCCGTGTAGGTATGTATAGTGAGAGATTTTTCGTGCGCTGGAGACAGATGAGAGGTCGTTGTTCGGCCGGATCGATTTTCGGATTGTTTCGGCGGCCGGCTCGTTAGGAGCTTCCCTAAGATTTCGAGTGGCTTTTGTATACGAGTGTGTGTGTTTGTACGGGGGTTGTAAGAGCGGGCTTGTGTGACAAAGTGAGAGGTTTAAGAAGGTTTTTTTTGTCGTTTGATTGGGAGAAGTAAACAAGGAATACTTGTAGTAATACACGCGAATACCGTAGTTTTACCTGGAAATAAAGTAATAAACAATTCTACTGCAAACTCTCCTTTTTTTTATAAATAATAGCGTAATTTATGAATTGTCGAATTTCGGTTGCTTTTTTATGAATTGATAAATGCCCGGTACATGTTTTACAGGCGAGTAATATAGGTGTATACTATTTTTCACAAAGTACAGCTACAATATATACTCATGAGCTTGAAAAATCACTCGCCATTTAGCTTCATTACACTGAGTAATGCCCGCGCATTAACATTTAGACTAACTTTTAAAAGTCCAAAATCACGATATTTCACTGTCACCATTCATTAACAACTCACCGAACTTTCTAAAAAGCACCCAAAATCCTTGTTGCTCGCCTAAACCAGTCCATATACACAAAGAAAATGATTGGTAAATATTCTATAATTTCGATTCAAAGAATCCAATCTCAAAGATTTAAAAAACAAAATCCATAAGTCAGCGGTCTTGCTCACGGTCTATTGCAATATTTACAGATCCCATTTCTCTAATCCCAAGTGAAAAATCACTCTGAGAGACAGCTCAGAGAGTGAGAGAGAGCCAGGGCCGAAACATCCGAATATCAAGCCGGAATGCCGAGCCACGACTACTGCAGACGCGAAAAATAAAAGGCAACGAGGCGCAAAAAGTTCTCTCTTCCGCGCCAAAACAAAGCTCTCTCTCTCTCTCCCCTCATTATACTTCTCTACCCCACCCGCACACACATACACGAGAATACTCAGAGACAGAGACACACACGTAAAATCTCTCTAGAGAGAAAGAGAGAGAATCGCTTCTAGAAACGCCGAAATCTTCCGCGTCGACGAGCAGACCCTTTTAAAATGCTCACGCCTGGCTGACCCCTGCAGCAGAGTCGAACTTTCTCCATCTCTCTCTTTCTCTCTGACTGTCGGATTTGCGTGTGCGCGAATACGTGCGTGCATATGCAGCGAGCGCGAGGGCGCGAAACGCTGCGCCAGGAGAGAGAGAAAGAGAGGGGGAGGTGGAGAGGCAGTTCGGCTTGTATACAGTCCGACTGGAAAGTCTGAGGCGAGCGTATAGGAAGTTGGAAGTATGGTAGGATGACGTCGTTGTTGGGGAGCACAGCAGTGTGTCGAGGTTGGTTAGCATAACGTTTCGGTGACGATTTTCTTCTTATGTAACAAACAAGCTCTGCTAAATCTAAATGGATCAGAACGGTTTTATGTAAATTTAATGTAAAATGCAAATTCGTCTTGTCCGTGAATAACAATCAATACGGCAACGCTCACTATATTAGTTTCTATAAGCTGCGGCATATCCTGTATATTCGATAACAGGAAATATATGCATTATTCATCAGTTTTATATATAACTGTCCGCATGTGAATATTTAAAATAGTTCATCAACCATAATAGAAGTTATGACTAAGAGGTTCTAAAAATTGAATTGAAGAGTTTTAGGATCATCAAACATATAAGTGTTGTAGAATGAAAACAATTATTAGACTTGAGCTTTTATAAAAAAAAGAGAGAGATCTTAAGTAAGACAATCAATGTCCCCTCCGTTTTTCTCCACATCCAATCCTCTCTCGCAGAAAAATGAATCACCTCTGTCATCCGGTGAATCCCCGCGTGAGCGCCTCAACGTCGTTTAATCACGTTTTAGCGACTTTTCGCGGATGACCGACGCGCTCGGACTGTACACTTCCTATAGCTGCCCACACGCTCTCTCTCTCTCTCTCGTGTAAAAGACACTGCAGCAGCAGCAGCCGGAGGAGAAAGAGGAGATCCTATACGTATACGCTCGATTGCCGCGCTCGGCATAGAAGGGGACGAGAGACTCGCAGACGGCTAAGTGGAAAGTGAAGAAGAGAGATAGCCGTGAAAAAGGAAGACGAAGAGAGAGAGAAGGGGGGTGGAGAAACCGGCCGGCGTGACTCTCCTCCTCCGGCTCGCCAGGGCTGATATCGAGTATTACACGTATCGGGATGTGCGCGTTCACGTACGTGTGTGCGAATATATACACGGTGTCTCGGTTTTTATGCCGCAACGGGCGGAGATAAGGATGGCCACTGCTGCGCCGCTCGCCTTTTTTTACGAGGAGCTAGATGGAGGAAGATTATCGGCGCTTCGCGACGTGATCGCGCGCTGAGGGATTTTATTTAGTGGAGATGTTTTTTTTTCCTCTATACTCTTTCCTATAGGAGCGCGCACAGGATGCTGTGTTTATGGGTAGCTGGCTATAGATGGGAGATAAAAGGGCTCTACGTGTGTGTGTGAGAGTTGGGATTAGGAGGTTTAGAGGCGATTGCGGAAGAGTTCGTTATCGTGGCTGATTTTCTGCTATGGCGGCAGTCTTGGGGCTTTTAATGAGCTTGTTTCACGGTTGTTGCGTAACAACTGCCCCGTTGTTTATCAAGTGCAGTTATAAGTGCAGCGGTTTCTTCACTCGTTTTACACAATTTACAATTTAAACCTGCAGGATATTTTTTTTTTTTTTGTCCTTTTGTCTAACGGAAAAAGACGTTATTCTAATAAGACGTTATTATTTTAATAGAAAACAAGTTAAAGGTAACTTTAGTAAATAATACTTTAGTATAGATGAAAATAAAAAAAATAAACACCGAATTGGCTCTGAAACAGCGTGATTGTTGGCGTACAGAGTTTTGAATACACACTGCAGAGTTTTGGCAATATTGTCTCAAAACAAAAAAAAAAAAATGCGTAAACCAGCGTCATCGCTGACACGCAGCACTGACCCTGCGCTGGCGAGAATCATTCGAAAAAGATCCTCCTCGCACTGTCCAAATCCCGAGCACCGATCCATTGACAATGCTTTGGGCGTATATGTGTGTATAAAAGCCCCGGCTGTCGGCATAGCGCGCTAGCGGGTCGAAATTACTCTCGCGGCGTCCGAGAGTGACCAGAGAGAGAGCTCGGCGAACAATGCGCCGCGCGGGGTTATCGAGAGCCTCCGGTCACGTCCGTCTAAATAATATCCCGAAATAAAGGCCATAAATCCTCCCTCCTCCTACCCCCCGAACGCGAGTAATCTTTCGAGCTCGCGCGAGCCATACGCGACGAGCATTGTGCACCTCACTCGCGCACGTATAGTGTGCGAAGAGAAAGTTCGCGGAGCGCCTGTATATGCTATGCTCGTTCGTCTCTCTACTCTACCTCTGCTGATGGTGCTGCCCTTCTCACCTCGCTCCTGCCCTTTTGCCCCTTTCGTGTACTATACAAGTTGGCCGTGTGGATGGATGTATCATTAGGAATAGCGGCTGTGCAGGAATATATGCAGACGAGCTGGAGTGGTGCTGTTGTTTTTTTTTTGCTTGTTCGTGGGCGAGTCAGGCTCGTTTGACTTTTAGAAATAGTAGGTGTGCTCGTGAAAAGTGCTTGTGGAGAGGAATTTTTGAGTAAATGGGTGCCTGTGAAATAGTTGAAGTATATCGTCGCGCGGTACGAAGAAAAGCCAATTTCAAAACGCGGACAAAGAAAAGCCATTTTCACGCGAAAAAAGCCATAGTATGGGCACATTTTTGGCTTTTTTCGCGCGAAACTGGCTCTTCTTCGTCCGAGTTTTGAAATTGGCTTTTCTTGGTACCGCGTGACGATATGTGAGTTTTTAAAAATAGATTGTTACAGTATTTATCAACTGGTGCCTGTATCTATATTACTCGACTATTTTTTATTTATATAACACGTGATGATCACTCTAAAATTCCATTCATAATATTAATTATTTCATATTTCTAACCGTTACTTCTTTTGTCATGTTGCAGGTCAGTTTAAAGAAGTGTCATTTCAAACTCTATCTAATGCTCCGTAAGTTTATTGTTATCAATTGTTATTCTTAGTTTAGTTATACCTCCCTCGGAACTTTGCAAAAGTTCGTATACGCAGAGAGGTATAAAAAAAAGTGTAAAATAGGTTAATCTCCTTTAGCAGGCGCGTCATTAAGAATTACGCTCCACAAGCGTGCAATCAGCCACGCTATCACCGCTGGTATACACCTACCATCGGCCATCATCAACTAGCCTGCGGAGATCACCTCACGCGCGCGCGCACATACCTCTCTCTCCTCTCCTCTTCTCCTTTTCCTTATTCTCTCTTTCTCCGAACTGGTTGTGCAGAGAGAACGCGCGACCCTTCGTACATATACACGGTGTACCAGCGTGTTTTCACTCGCCGTCCTGCAATGCAGTGCTGCGCGCGTATATACGGAAATTATTCCACGTCGAAATGTTTTTTTTTCCCTCGCTCTTTCGCTTTTTTGCATTGTCCCGTGGACAATGTGACAGACGGATCGTTTTTTAATGGGCTAATGCTATCGCAATCGCACAATTTGTCACATAATATAGAAACATCTATATATAAACATGTCTTTTGAATATATATCTGTAAACAACAATATTTACGAATGATTTTACACCAGATACTGCAACTCGTTTGTTAAAGCGTTGTTCGTCAAACAAGCGAATTAGTAGTCAAAAACTCGTCGCCTCTCTTCGACAAATCAATACCAGCATGAATTTTT
Source organism: Torymus auratus (assembly GCA_900474315.1). Lineage (NCBI taxonomy): Eukaryota > Metazoa > Arthropoda > Insecta > Hymenoptera > Torymidae > Torymus > Torymus auratus. The sequence continues at coordinate 9,569 of UXGD01001161.1, read as the reverse complement.
CCAGCGATATCGCAGTGAAAGCCCGCGCTCTGCTGCACCGCTTCTCGTTACCACCGGCGTATATATACGCAGCATGCAACGATCGCGCATGCTATACTATTCATCAGTTTTATATGTATACGTCGCCGCGAAAACCCATGCATATGTCATATCGTCGAATCGACGCGGCGCGCGCGACGTGTATAAATAATTCGCTGCAGAAACGCGCGAGTGCGCTCGCGGAAAAGGTGAACGAGCTGGGAAATCGGCTAAAAGATTCACGTGTGCTGAGCAAAGACAAATGGAAAGAGAGGGAGATGGGACTGGTATAGCAGAGACAATAATAAACTCTCAGTTTTCCGTCAGTCGATTTCCGAAGCTCGAGCGCAAGGGAGATGTCCCGGGGGACACGTCGTGTCGGCTTTTTCGAGCCGAACCGTCGCGCGCGGAAGCGACGAGGGAGAGACGAGAGGATATGCGGGGGATGTAAATGCGCGCGGGAGATGCGTTGAGTCGTGCGTGCATTATTTAGGAGATGCGAAAATTTCTTCGTGTGTGTGTGTCTGTGTGTTTTAGCTACCGCGATATTTTCTCGTTATTATTATACTTATACTTTCGAAAATGATATTTTTTCATCCTCGAGATGTGAAAGTTAAGCTTCTCGCGGGTCAACGCGCCGATTCATCATTCCGGAGTGCACGCACTAAAAAGCTTATCTCTCTCTCTCCGGGCGCATTAAAATGACTGAACCGATACCACGGCAGTGTGTATATATCCCGGAACAAATTGAAAAGCAATCAGCAATGCTGCTCCTATATAGAAACCTCTCCGCGTTCAGATCCTGCAGATAACGCACAGCCTCCACTTGGGCCACGCGATCAATATACACACGCAACTCTCCTGTGTAGCCCCACTCCCTCGTACTTCTCAACGCTATCTCAACGGGGGAGATTAGAAGCCATAGGAACAATCGAAATTGATTTGACCAACCAGTTTCGAAAACCGGTTGCCGCGTCGCAAAAACGGAAAGGTCACATCACACAACAGCGGCAGTGCCAGCCGAGCGGCAAACCCGTATGTCGAGCACGTAACCGCGGCTTTTTTTTCTATACGGAGAGAGAGAGGGACTGGTAAAGCGATCGGCTTTTACGTCACGCCGGATGGGTCTATTTAAATGAGGGTGCGAGGAGGATGAGGATATAGCCAACATGCCGGGGGCTTTTTTGCGGACGATGCTTTTTTCGTGCTCGCGAGGTGAGAGAGCGAGCTGTGATATTGGAACATCTGTTTCATCAATTGTGTTGGTGTTGGAAAACATATAGAATAACTTTGAAAATGTATAAGTAAACCCTGGCGAAAGATTGTCCTGGAAATAGCCACTGCTATATGCAGTTATATTTCCAACATGATTTTCCGGGACACCGAAAGAAGCACGCCAACTCCAAACCCCTGGTATACAAAAACCTACAGCTAAAAACGGAGCGTGCAATTCCCCAGGCACGCAAGTTGGATTACGCCGCGGCGTGCTACCCTTGTCTCCTCTCTCACGTCGCGCGTGATAACAAAGCCCGAGGAAATGGAGAACAAGACCGAAAAAGACATTACCCGCGCGCCGCGAAAATTTCCCGCAGAAGTATAATAAGAAAATAGCGGCCGGCGCGAGCTGCGCGGAAACGAAACTTTCGCTCGATGCCAATTTCCAACTTTCCGTCGCCGCCACGACTTGGTCGTTATCCCAACTTATTCGCTTGTACGCCTACGTGAGAGTAAATCCCGTCGGTGCGCGCGGCCGCACTGTTTACGCCGTTCGAGCGAGAGGCAGCAGCTCACGAGGGAATCGGAATCGGCTTATGTGCGCCGGTGCAGTGGTCAAGGGCCGCTCGCTGGTCTATTAATAAGCTGATAATGAGCTTGTTTGCGGATTAAATATTGGCCGACGCCGGTGCGCACGTGTGTGTGTGTGTAAGTGCATACGTAGCTGCTATTGTATGTGCGCGTCGAGAGGTGATTACAGGGTTAAATATTTTCCCTAGTCAATCTGTGGTTTGAGTTATTGGTGGTAATATTGTACAAGTATAATTGTGTGAGAGATATTGTAAAGGGGAAAAGTATATATCGTAAAAACTATGCTATTCGTGACAAGTGCGAAACAATTTAAATATCCTTATAAAAGGTTTTCAATTAAGAAATCATCTGTTAGCTGTGATTGACGCAAACAGGCCACTTTATTTGCATCAGCTATTCAAAACACTTATCACTCCTTCTTTCCAAGAATATATAATTATACTTTACTCGTTAGCTCATTTGTAAACAATCTATACCACGGACGCATTGTCCCGTTATCCAATAAATGCCTACGAAAATTTGCATATGCCTCGAGTCTCTCTCTCAGAATCACGCATGCACAGATATACACGTACAGATTAACCAATAAATCTCGTCCCCCTGTCTCTCTTTTCACTGCACAGCGAAGAATATCGCAAACACCAGCGAACGAGAAATCCGCCGAGGGAAGGGGGTAAAAAGCACGGGTGAGAGTGGAAAAGGAGAAGAAGCGGAAAGCTCGCTCGCTCTCTCGCCATTTTTGTCGAAGATCTCTATAATAGGCGACCATTTGTTGGCCGCCGCTGCCGCCAAGTGTATATCCACACGCGCTGCACACACACACGCGCGCGTTTCTTCTCCCCGAGTGCTTTTAAAGTGATGAGAATCATTGTGAGGCTTTTCTCTCTCTCTCTTTCCCTTCTTCACTGTCTCTTTTTCACCTCTTCGGAGCCTCGGCGTCTAGTGTTTTGCTCTCTCCCCCCAGAGTTTTAGTGCACTCTCTCTTTCTTTTTTGCCTCTACTTAGTGATCCTTCGCTTCTATGCGTATGTGGCTAAAGATAGACGCGCGTGTGTATGTGAGAGTGAATTTTAGTGTGCGTGTGACGAGGGGGCGTTTGAAGCGTCTCTATCTAAACTCGTTGGATTGTTTGGAAAAAAAAGTGAAACTTTTCGAGGGCCCGCGATTTGTTGGGTCTAGAGTGCACTTTCTAATGTTTTAGAGGATGACTGTATATGGTTTACAGTAATATTAATCGCGTATACAGTCTGCGTTATTGTTAGACTCAACCTTTTTCACTTTCTCTTTCCATTGTACTTTACTTTGATATACGAGTAATAAAGTGCGTATTACCGAGGTGTATAATTTAGCAGCTATCCTTGGAGAAAAATCATATTCAGAAAAGATTTTATCTCTAACAAATGAATATATCTTCTACTTGGAAATATTTATTGCGTAATATTTTGTTCATCGAGACTCTATCATTATATACTTGATGTATATATACTTGTTGACGAAATAAAAATTAATATTTGGTAAGCCATTGTAACAAAGCCGTCACCTATAAACACAATTATAGAAAGAAAAAAAATGTTATAAGCTGTTTACGTTCGAGATACGGATAGAGTCACATGTTGCAACATTTCCTTAAAAATCTTCTTCGGCCATCTTCTCTCCGACATCCTGGAGAGAAACCACACGCACTCAGCCATCCACACCTGCCCTTCCTCCTCCTGCAGCGTGTATACTATTACCTGCCAGCACCTATACCTATACCTCTTTCGCCCTCGTATATATATGTGTGTACTTAAAAATCAGCGCCTAGCTCTGTCTCGCTCACTCTCGCTCTATCCTCGAGTACGCGGAGCGTGTCTATCGAGCTGAGAGCCGTGACGTGCGGTCTGTGGCGGCGGCGGCGGCGGTGGACGGAGAAAACGACGACACGCGCGGCTCTCTTTGCGGTCGGGGGCGAGCCAGTGCGATCGTCCGTGCGCGCGAGAGATCCAGTCCCAGAGAGTTATTTATCGCTCGATGATGAAGCAAGAGGATGCGGAATCGATGGACGCTGTGTTCGCTTTCGTGATGGCGCTGCTGCGAATATGTGTGCTTTGTCTCGTATTTTGAATTGATAGTTTTCGGGAAAGTTTCTTCAATTACAAAATGTGTAATATATATCACTTATCTTTAAAGTTTCAATAAATGTGAATTCATTGCAATTTAAATCTGCCTATTTCAGATGAAATGCTGTTGTTATATTTAATCTAAATAAGTACCTATAGTCAAATATTGATGAGCACGATAGCTATAATTCTGTGGGTAGAAATTATGCAGCAAATACAGTAATTTGTAGAACTGTTACTTTTTTATTTTCAGCCGTTTTCAGATAATAAAATCAGCATAAATGTATTTTTAACCATTCTAATCGAATAGGTATATTGAAATATTACACTTGTAGATTTTAAAAGCAAAACTCACGCGAGTACTTCGATTTAGCTCTCTTGCATTCTGTAATATATACGAATTATCTATATAGCGTCTAGATATACATTTTAATGCGGCGAGTCTGCGCGCGCGCTCCATGCAATTCCTATATAGCTTTAACTCGCCATGACCATAAATATTTATAAGCCTGCATTTAAAGGCTCTTGAAAATGCTAGAAAATAGAGAATATTTTCTTTCGTTTTTGCATACTAACCGAGTTTTGTTTACGTTTGCAACGTAAATATAGCGGCACTCGATATCGAAGAATAGGAAATTAAAGAAAAAGCTCGAAACTCCCCCGTTAATCTTTGACCACAAATATCCGGATTTCCCGGAAACGATGCGCGCGCAGGAGAAGGCAAATAATTTTTTACACTCGAGTTGTTATCGCGCGCTCGAAATTAAGCGCGCCACTCGCGCATACTCGAAATCGATGAACGCTCGCTTTAATTATATATCCAACAAAGGACTTAACTTTTTTAAGCGGGCTTTTACGGCCCGTGATAAATGTTAGCCGGGGATATGTTATTTGCCTTTACGAATACTGCCGCTCGTGATTATTCAATTTCAGCGCATAAAAAAATCTATAGTGCGCGAACAACTCTTCGTTTTTAAAATGGAAAGTCCTCGGCGGGGATGTATAATGGCATGTATCACTGTATAGCGTTCCTGTTATTACGCAGTTACGAGTAAATAAAAAAACGCGCAAAGATAAACTGCCATTACTCCTCAAACGAGTAATTACGTATACACGTATGATACGATCGCTCTCGACGAGATTTTTATACTCGAAAGTAGGGAAGTGTATTAGAAATTGGCGTTGCCGGGCGTTTCTAAAGCGATATTTTTGCATTGTTATTGGCGAGAGTTGCTTTTAAAACAGATCGGTTTCCTCTACATCGTCGAGCGCACAAACATATAATAACGAGGCCTGAAAGTCGCCGGGCACGTGAATTTAAAACAAAATCGTGACTAATGATTGAAAGGCACTTTTAATCAATTACTCTGCGAGTTGTTCGGTAAAACGCGGAAACGCGGGTATGTGTGTTATGCGTGAAAGCCGTTTCAGCCTCGATATTTTATTTTAATGGAACGCATTAATTTTTTAAGCCTGGTCGTTTAATTATTATTTCAAATACTGATTGATTACTTCATTAAAGGGCAAACATTTATTTAAGTAACCATTCGCTGCCTATTTTCATACTTATCAATGAACAGAACCTTTAGTCTATCTGAATAGTCTGAATTTTGTATACAAAAACCAAATATAATTTAATCACAACTTTTGTACTCTACGAAGCAAGAATTTTTTGAAATAAAGTAAAATTACACGTACAGCGTCTAATTAGTACCCAGGCCTAAAATAAAAAAAAAATAGGAATTCCAGCAACAGCAGGCACTTTTGCACTTTTTCCAAAACGACTGACGGCGTCGCGAACTCGCGCTTAAACGGCCTCTCAAAACTGTGTCAAAGAGGCTGCACCTCGGCGCGTAATTGCTTATGGAAAATCTCGGCCTTTGCCTAGCCCGCGACTAATTAGCAACGAAAAAGTTTCGCCCTTCTTCCGCGTCTCTAATTTCCTGCGGCGTCCAATTTAAATTTTGCGCGCTCGGCGCAAAGCCGCTGCTCTCGGCATCACACGCTCGTTCTCGAGAGAGGGAGGGAGAAAGAGAGAAAGCGTAGATACGAATTCGACTCCGCCGGTGCCTCGTTACAATTGTTACCTTAGACGCGCAGCCGCGTCTTTTGACGAGGCTCTCCTCGGCTGTGAAACCGCGGGTAAGAAGAGCGCCGTGGAGAGAAAAAAGAGGTAAGATTTCTCTCTCTCTCTCGCGAGCTCTTCTGCGCGTCTGTCTGCTTTGAGACGACGCCCGTTAAAGACGACGGCGACTGCTGCTTCCTTACCCTTTTAAGCGAATGTAATTGTCTCGAGGATGAGTTTGCGAGGGGAGAGAGGACAGACTGTATAGAACGAGCGCTCAAAGGCGATATTCTTTGATTTTGATTTGTTGCGCGCGCGAGAGAGACGAGGTATTGCGTTGAGCGTTTTACGAAGGAGACTCGTGATGATTCGGAGGGGCCTCGAGACAACGCGCTTCGCTTTTGCTGAGATTGCGCGCCGGGTTATTGAGATATTGCGGAGCAGTTGGGTCAACAAATTAATGTGTATAGCTTTAATTTTAGATTTAAACGGTAGAATGTAGTGCATTTTAGACCTGGCAAATAAAAATAGCATTGTAATTTACGAGAGAAGAAAAATGGAAAATTAATAAGCTAAAGTTATCTCGTATAACTTTTCATTTGCGTAAAAACGCAAAAATAGCCTTACCTTGTTTCCATGATATACTGCCTTATAAACACCCCTTACTTATCCCCACAACGTCATCGAAAAATTTGCATATTTATAGAAAAGCCTGACCGATGGTCTCTCAGATCGCTCGAAAAAGTCTTTTCGCAAATAAATTCACCCGAAGCATTTAATTCCTTATCTCTCACAGGGCTTCTTAATTTTATAACTCTATACGCGGTATCTCTACTCTCCTCGTCAGCTTATAAAAAGCGCCGCGCGGGTGGCTACTAATATGCAAATCCTGTCTCTCCGTTCTTTTTTTTTGCGACGGCGGCGGGGCGTGCATGCACTATCAGATACAAAACAATCGCGATTGCTCTCCGCGCGAGTACAAGCGCGATAATCCAGGCTAATTTGCCTCCCGGCGGCTGGTCTCTCCCCGCTTTTTCCCGCTCGTGGCGTATGGGTAGCAGAGGTCCGCGTTAATTGCCTCGGTCAGGAAACGCGCGGGTCCTTAAAAGTTTATAAACGCCGGAGTTGTGTGTGTGTGTCTGTGATAAGAGGAGGCCAGCGCGCTGGAAAATATTGTTTGAGTAAGATAGAAAGGGTTAATGGCTATTTGACGGTATCTCGGGCTCTATGAATGTAAATGTCGGTATTATTTGCCATGTAATGGATCATGGTGTCGCGTGTAAATTTATGATTCACGATAGTGTACAGGAATTTAGTGGTAGATATGTACCAGCTGCTCTTAAATTGTAACAGTTTTAAATACAAATGTATATGGAAATCCATCAAAGGAACCAAATTCCAATTTCCTCACAGCAAAGAAAATGAAAAACATCCCCTCTCAGCCCATGCAAATTCGCGCACGGCGGCCATGCTTTAACGCGCCATCTGAGCATAAATTACGTTGCGCGCGGCTTTAATGGAGCATCGCGCGGGGGTCGGCATTAATGGGAAATAAATGAGAGATTATCGGCTATCAAACTGCCCTCCGCGACGATGAGAATTTACTACTTGACCCTTTCGATGCGCGACTGCGGGTGATAAAGGTGAGGGGAATCGAAGCGCGCCGAACAGCAGCAGCAGCAGCGCATATTGTCCGAGCCGAAATTGCCTCTTGGGAGAGGCCGCCCCGCGCTCGGATTGCTGCGCATCGCTCGTTGCGCTAGCTATAGCTGTACGCGAAATAAGGTGGTTACGGCTTATTGCTCTAGCGGTGATAAGGGGGATGGTTAGTTATGCACTAATGGCAAAAATTGATTGTTGCCAGAAGTTGGATAGTTTAGAGGTAATTCCATCATCGTGGAATTTACTTTGTTTTAAGGAAGTCAGAAAATCTACGTAATATATATTTAGTTTTAATTTGTGATGCTCGAAGCAAACTAGATTGCAGCACTGCATTATTATCTGCTGTAGAATAAAAACCGCCACGCTTAAGAATGCAGAGGAGTCTGATCTTATTTTCATAGGAGCTTCGTTATTTTTATCTCGGGCGAGACCCAAATCTCCTTCGTTCCCCCTTCGAGTAAAGCATGAGCAACGTGCCTGAGAATAGGAAAATGTTTGTCTTTTGAAAACCACATATTTGTCCCGGATGCGTTAAAAGGTTTTTCATGATTTTAAAAACAATACATTGATCGATTGTGTTCAATCTGAGACACTTTTTTGTTTGAAAGAAAAGCAGCTGTTGAGAATGTCTCTGGCATGGTGTTAATATCATATGCTTGGATTTTCCGGTTATTTAGAGCTTTTGACATGAATTTTATTTAAAAATAGGGACTGGAAACGCCTGACTAAAAATGTCCAATTATATTTACTTGCGAGGAGAGGCTACGAACTCCGGATCATGGATTCGGCTCAAACTTTACGATATCATTTGGATGTCGAAATATAAAGAATGCTGCAATATTAGACCCTAATGCTAAAACAAACTAAAGTTCTGCGCCATTTTAGCTTTATTTTGAAATAAGTCTTGAAAAAAGCATCTTCTTAAAACGGTAACCATTTAACTCTGGGGAGTCTTCAATATAATATTTCAAAAAAAGAAAACAACTATATAGAAAATGAGATTTCATTCGCTTTTTTAAGAATTAAAAAGTGTTGGTTCCTTCCAAAGTTATAAATGTTTAGAAAAAGCATCGAAAATGCACTGTTTAATCCCTAAAATTGAACTGTTCGACTGCTTGCATATTTTGATGCACTTTATATTTTATAAGTTTCAGTTTCACAATATTGCGTGGCTTCATCAATAATACACGTGAGAATAAATTTCTTCCGATCCACACCTATAAAAATTTATAAGTTTTAATTTAGTAGTAATAATGTTTTTAATTATCGTCGAAGCTTTCGACTTACCCGAAAATTGATTCCATAAGACTAGTATAGCAATTCTTGCATGATTTTGTAATCTAGACAATTCTACACAATCTTGTTCCTGACACAAATAAAAAATACAGTTTTATTTACTTAATCACTTACTTTATTTTCAATTTTATCACTTACTGGAGTTTTATGTTTTGATTATTCGTATTCATCTTTATGCGCTTGAAGATTCCTTTTGTATACAATATTTGCTGGATTACTTATAACCAATGACTTAAAAGCATCAATATCTGTTTTCCATTGATGTTTCTAGAAATAATGTTTCTATAACCAATGACAAGAGCATCAATACCTGTTTTCAATTGATGTTTCTAGAAAAAACTATATAATTTACTATTTGTATTTATGTATCTATTTCTTTTATTCTCAAATTTCGATGTTAGACATACAACCATTTCATATGGAATATCCTTTCTCTACCTTAGCGGACAAATGTTTGATTCTAACAAGGATTCTAACCATTTTCTTACGCTATCTTTGATTGTTTGTAACTGTAAAATAGCTTAAAATACCACCTGTTAAATGCTTAAAAAAAATGAGAAAATTTTAGTGATTTTCTTACTCTATTTTTAATAGCCTATAACTTTTTTAAAAATCGACATTTTT
>UXGD01001160.1:0-38978 GCA_900474315.1 Torymus auratus | reverse complement strand
GTTAAAGTCAATAACTCAAAGGTAAAAGGAATCGAGTGGACATCGATTTAATTATTTTTCTAGTAAATGACTATAGTTTTACTGGGAATAGACAAAAACTAGACACTTTTTTGGCCATTTATATTCTTCAATGAATCGCTTTTTTCCATATTATTTGACTATTTAATAGACTAAATAATAGAATAAGTTCCGCAGCAATTGGTACAAGCTTATTCTTGAATATTTCAAAAATATTGATATTAGACAAAACAAAGAACAGTTGATCAGATTTTTTAGTTAAGAAATGGTTAGTACTCTCTAAATGTAAAATAGTGAAAAATTACTACATCAGTAGTTAAAAGTCGTGCACTTCCGAAATAGTGAATATGCACTCCGAAATAGTGAGCATCCACTACTTTAGTAGGGTCCCTGGTAGAAATAAGAAATTAACCAGAAGCTAGCTATTTTTCAGTTAACTTTATGGCTAAAAACGAACATTGCTTTTTCATAATTTCGTTATTTAAATAAAATTTATTTATTTATATTTTGGTAATCTATTATTTTTATGCCAATCTATGAAATAGGCAAATAATGGTCGGAAAAGCGTTTGATTATTGTGATTAATGATAATTATTCAGATTTCCTCTCAAGTTTTAAATATATAAACGTTAGTTAATATGTATTGAAATTAAGGGACATTGGAGATACTTATCTGACTGATATCTAAAAGCATATATAAAAAATGGGAATTCGTCCAATATGCAGTAATCATAGTTTTCTCACAGAAATTCTGAGTTCCTGTAACAGCAAGCGAGATTCCTCAATATTTTGCTGCAGGAAAACTATGTGACAAAGATAGATATATGATATCATATGTTTAGGACCCATTTTGAACATATTTTTTAAATATATAACTCAAGTTTAATACATCGAACAAATTTTACTTGTAACTGTATATAGTTCAAGAATAATATTATACACGGAAAAAATAATCAGCAAATTCTACTCTTTTTACAGTTAATTTGACTATAAAGTTCGTTTTACTTTCTAAAATATCAGTAAAATTAACAATTTTGAAAAATAGAATCTCCATTCTTATTCATTCTTAAAAAGTAGAATTCCCATTTCAAAATGTAGTAGTCCATTTTGAAATGCAGAATCCCTATTCTTAAAAAGTAGATTTTTTTTATGTAGAATCTATTATAATAGTGGAATTTCAATTTTTGGAAAAATGAAATTATTACTGCACTAATTCAGTTGATTTTAAGGTTTTATTTTTTCCGTGTAATAACCAAGGGCGTTTACAATAATTTAAAATTAATATTTAATAGCATAATCATTATTGTTTACTAGCATCCTCGATTGTGACTTGCGACACGATAAGAGATAAGTGTGTGGTTGTATCAGACGTCTTCTTCTTGAAGAAATTAAAGTGGTTCTAAGGCTATATTTTAGGCAAATAAGGAATAGGAATAGGTTGTTCTACAAACTAATCAAATGTATTTAGAAAATATTTCCAAAATATTTTCATACTAGAATTTTATATAACTAGAAAAGGGCTAGGTTTTGTGTGGATCGTGTGATCGGTGTGGATACTGTGAAAAATGTGGTGCTATCAACATTTTAGCTGTATTTCATTAAAATGTTTCTAAAAAAGGCTTTCTTTGGAACGGGTATTATTCCGCTCCGAAAAAAATAAAAAATATTCATTCACACCAAAGTTATGATAGTCCAAACTGAAGAAAAAAATGCACTGATAAATCACTGAAAAATACAGCTCCAAAGTGTATATTTTGACGAGTTTTCGCCTTTGGAATGAATTAACACTGTTCAGTTCTAATAAGGTGATGACTCGAACGACGACTTTTCAATTCTGAAAAAGGCTACATGAAGCATATATTTTTTCTGTTTTTTCATTATTGTTTTAAATTTTTATCCAAATTATTTTTCTGGACAAAACAATAACTTTTTGAAACGAAGCCTTTTTTAACGCATTTTAATAAAATATACAAATATTGATATCTCACATTTTTTCATAACTTCCATTAGACCTATCTTTATATTTTGAGACATCCCAAAGTTTCACTCAATCTATGCGATTTCACCCAATCTGTGAAGATCTATATTTTTTTTAATAATTTCTACATCTTCATTAAACTTTGAGGGATAAATCATCGTGCATCATCCCGCAAAACATCGATATTGTAAAAAACATAATTTTATCTTACATACAACATAACTTAATAATATATCTGAATGTTCTAGCATACTTTAAAAAAATTTTGACATTTAAGTATTATTGCATATTAATAATTGTTAAAACTCCAAAATATCCAGAACTGGGGAACATCTTTTGGGGATTGTTGAAAACCAACTTTTTATTTTTTGAAGCAACTTATTATTATAAAAATTGAAAAAAAAAATTAATCCACCCCTTTCCACAGATCACCACTTTCTTTGTTAATTTAATTTTGACCCATAACGACAAAAGCTACGGCCGAAAATGCGAGGGTCGGCACTGATGAACAACTGTCCTGTCAAGTTCCAATAATATGTGTTTACTATTTCATAAAGAACGATGACTGACTCCAATTTTAAAAGGGTCCTGCAAAGATATACACATATAGAATGAAAAAATACATGTACAGGACAATTGTCGAAAAAATTGTTTGTTAAAATAAACATTCAGAAAAGAAACTGTCTGTTATAGGACGATGGTGCGGCTCAGGAAGTTTTCTGCTTTCTGCAAAAGAAAATTCTCTTGCGTTAAAAAGGTGACATTTTAAATTAAGTCAATTGTTCTCCTGCAATAGGCGGAGTGATCCTCTACGTACAATATCCTACATTAGGCATTTCTTTTTTTTTAGTGACTAAAATTTTACCATTGCTATGAAAGTTTCAGTTACTCCTTATAGAAGCATTGAAAAACTATATAGGAGCTTGCTAAAATGAGGAATTTCTATTATGATAACATGTCGTATTACATGAACTGAAAAATCCTCATTTTCTGGGCCTATATTTAAATATACAAAATTATATAAATATAATGAATCTTAATATTCTGCAGGTTTGAAGGTTCGTTCTCCGCCTCAATGAAATGATACGGGAATAAAATTATCATCGCAAACTTCCAGTGAAAATGTCCTCGTGAAAGTGCGCGCTCTTAAAAAAAAAAAAAAGGTGAGCCGTAGCAACGAACGACCCAATATCGCGAAAAAGCGCGTTACTTTTTTACAGCAGTCCACGGCTTATAGATTATACGTCCGAGACGCGCGCTCACATCGTTTATTTTTTACGCGGCACAAACGACATCACGTCGGTGATGCGCAATCTTTCCAATTCCCGGGATTCTCTCTTATGCGCGACTGCATGCACATAGCGCAGACAGCAGCAAATCGTCTCATCTTTCTATCGCGACTTTGCTCTGCGATGAAAGAAAAAAAAATAATAAGGGAAACAAAAGCAAACCGAGAGCAAGAAATTAGAAGCGAAAAAGCGAAATAACGAAAAGGAACGGGGGTAGGTAGTGGCGATGCAGGGGTGGAAAAGAGAGAGAAAAAGAACGAGCGCAAAACCAATCGAACAGCTCCGAGAGCAATGAAGAGCGTAGAGGCCCTTTTCCCTCTTGCTCCCTCGTGAAAAAATACCGCCGCTTGTATATATATATTACACACGCAGAGACGGAACAGTATAGGTGTAACCCTCCTCCCACGCTCTGAAGCCAGCACCTATACATATATATAGGTATCCGCGAACGGCCTCGCGCAGTCATCTCCGGCACCGGCTTCGTCGGCGTCGCGAGTATTGATTCGGGCCGGGAGGGATCTTCGGGTTGAGTACCGCTGAGGTCGTGCCTGCCGCGCAGAGCCGACGACCCCCGCCATTGCGGCCAGGCAGCCGGGGCGTCACCCCGATCCACCAATCGTGGCCGGGGCAGCGCGTTTTTCCGGCGCAGGCCCGTCCCCCCGGCGCCTCGCGCCCTTCGCCGCTGTGTACTGCCACCCTCCCGCGCTGCTCTGGCGCGCCGATCGCTCGCGGGCTAGGAGGCCCGCGGATGCTTCGGCCCGAGTCGAGGGGATGAGTAGTGGTGTTAGTCGGTGCTCGCTGCCGCGCCGCTTCGGACGCACGCACGTTACATACACAGGGGACGAGTCGCGGGTGCTGTGGGGCTTTCGACAGAATGCAACGGGGTTCCCGCGAAAATAAGGCCGCCGCGGACTGTGCGAACAAGTGACTGCGAGGAGCGATGTCGAAGAGTGTGCCGGGCACGGGGTCGAGCCGCTCGTGACGAAGGTGCGGGCGCTAAATCAGGGTCGCGAAGAGTTGCAGCGTGCCGCGAGTGCTGTTCCCGGGTGTACGGACAAAGAACGCTTGATAGAGGGCCAAGATGCTGGAACACTTTCCGCCGATAGTGCAAAACCCGCTGAACGCGGTGAACGAGGTGGCGATGGGCTCGGCACTCACCGCCGCCCCGCCGATCAACTTTCGCCAGGCTGCGAACAATAATGTGGGAGGTATGTATAGATTTATAATAATTTCAAGCCCATCCGCGAAAACAGCATTTAAGTAGTCTAAGTCAATATCGATCGTTACCAAAATAAGAGAAATCAACGTAGCGCGCTTGTAAATAGTAATGTGTTTACTTCAAAAACTTCTAAAATATGAATCAATAACTGAATAGTTATGGTAATGGATAGTATAGGTGAATATTATCTAGTGATATATTGCGCAACTATCAGCATTCAAAATATATGATCTTTAGGGTATAAAATTGAAGTAACGATACGAAAAGAACAAAAAGCTCACGTAAAAAAGCAATAAGCCAGACTCTCTTATCTTCTATTTAGAAAAGGTCCAAAAAGCCATCTGCTCGCCACGAGAGTAGCTCCTTTTTGCCGACGATATTAGCCGGATTTGTTTGCCACTTCTTGCTGCGCGAAATCATATCAAATACTCAAGACCGCCACCCGTCGATGCACTACGTGCGCTTAGCCGCAAGCCCGGGCAGATGGCCGCCGCCGGCACTCGACTCTCTCCACTCTCTATGCTCCGCGAGATGCCATTTTGCGGCCCTCCTCTTCACGCTGTTTCTCTTTCTTGACATGATAGCCGCTTGACGTTTTGCAATATTGTTGCGCCCTTTGCCCTCTGCTCGGCTCTTGTACCTACTTCCCGCAGTCAATTCAAGTACACCGACCGTTTTGCGCGTTCAAAGGAGCCTCTCGTTTGCTTAACATCATGTATGCTCATACCGCATTTTCTTTTTGCATTACTCAAATAGTTTTAAAAATAATGCGTTTCTATCTTGGCATTTGATATAATAGCAATATATCACTAGAAATTATCGATGAAATTGTAAAAAAATTCAGTCACAGTTTGTATATTTACCATCGCGATATACAATTTATATAAACAAGGATATTCCTGTCGAGCTTAAAGTTCAAACATGGGAGAATTAATTAGCGCCATCTGCATTACACCTGTTAGCATTCATTTAAATTGGGGGTGGCAATTTTAATAATCCCTAATGAGAACTGTCGCGATATTATAGTATTTGTTCCAATATTATTTCTGGTTAATTTTATTTTTAGGAGAAAGATCTCTCGATTTTAGTTGCAATATACTCGGTAATTTTGTGTACCTTTTAACTGTTTGAATTAAAAAATCTTTCGTATATACAAATATATAAATTTGATGATGAATAGTACGACATATGGTAATGTATTGAAGATGTATTGAATAAGAAAATATACTTTCTTATTTTACTCTATAGAGTATAAATTGTGGGTTGGTCTGATCCTCAGAGAGCACGATAACGGTGAAGCAGGAGGCGCAGCTGATGGAGGGCGTGTGCGCGAACTGCGGCCGCGGCATAAGCGACCGCTACAGGATGAGGGTGAACGAGCGCGACTACCACGAGACTTGCCTGGCTTGTGCGGAGTGCTCGGCGCCCCTCTCCGACGTCTGCTACGCGCGCAACTGCAAGCTCTACTGCCGCACGGACTACGAGCGCATCTACGGGATAAAGTGCGGCCGCTGCCACCAGAAGATCGACTGCACGGACCTGGTGATGAGGGTGCCCGTGCAGACGGTTAACGGCCGGCCCGGCGGTCCCATCTTCCACGTCGACTGCTTCGCCTGCTGCATCTGCGGCGAGCAGCTAATCCGGGGCGCCCACTACATCATCAGGCAGGGGCAGCCGCTCTGCAAGCGCGAGTTCCAGAACGACATCTACATGAGCAGCCCCCAAGGTGGGTGTAGTCGTCCGCTAAGACCCTGCGCCGCCGGCTCGACCGACTAAATTATATATCCTTCCCATCGCCAACCATATATATTAACATATATAACGAGCCGCATCACGCCTACTTTCTTTAAGTTGAACTCTTCGCTCTCAAATTCAGTTTTGTATAACCAAAGACACTCGTCGTTTATTTTAACGTGTATATTGTGTACCTAGTCTGCAACGCACTCTCACTAAATATTCCTTCATTGATCAATGGAAGCCCTTTATTCAAGGATCATTCGAGTGAAGATTCGTTCGATTCTCTGTAACTTGGAAGCATCTCCATGATACTCTGTTAATGTAAGAAACTATGCCAAGATTCACTCGAATACTCCTGAAGCGAAATATAATATGAGAAATGTTTACAGTAGCGGCTAGTGATCATGGCGGAATAGTTCGAAAGCTCTCTCTATCTCTCTCTATGACGATGACTTCCCTCGACACAAGAGCGTATTGCAGACTAGGCGCGATTGCAATCAGGTATGCTTTTGCATTAAGATAGGCTCGGGAAAACAAATTATATTTTCGTCAATCATACGCCACTTGTCCGCATCGCGTTTCTGTCGTTAACATTAGAGATAAATTAAAACATTTCATTTGCCATGACAAAGGAATTTTTTAACTAATGAAAATAACCATTGCAATATCTAGTTAAGAGCACTGAAAATTCGAAATTTGGTTCAATTCCTATATTATACTCGTATATCAAGTTCATTCATTCAAATGATTCGATTCTATAGTGCGATAAAAATTTGTTTTTTCCATTTTGACTTGTATTCATCAAATAAAATTTGAATTAACAAATAAATTGAACGTTTGATGGTATCCACAGACGACGACCTGGACGACAACAGGCCGCGCGACGGCAGGCGAGGACCAAAGCGACCGAGGACGATTCTCACGTCAGTTCAGAGGCGGCAGTTCAAAGCCTCGTTCGAGATCTCGCCGAAGCCATGTCGCAAGGTGCGCGAGGCCCTGGCCAAGGACACGGGACTCAGCGTGAGAGTCGTCCAGGTCTGGTTCCAGAATCAGCGAGCCAAAATGAAGAAGCTGCAGCGCAAGGCCAAAACGGAGTCCGGCTCCGAGAAAGAGCCAAAGGAGGAGCGCAAGCCTGAAAGTCCCCATAGCGATCACAGTGAGTACAGGGTTTAAGTTTCTTACTCTTCGTTCAACTCAATTTAAGCGCGGGCAAAAGTACTGTCAAGCTGTTGGAATTCTCCTTTTAGATTTTAGATGTTTTTATTCTGCCCCTCTATTAACAGCTGATGAACGATTTTATTTTTATTCTCAACTTTATACAATATGACACATTGAATGTTGATTTTATCTTCATTTTAGGTCATTACATGAATGCGTTGACTATGCGGGATGGAGAATCATCAAATTACCCGTCAGCAACACAACCACTCAATCCAAACAACCCTTATTCCCCGGATGGTACGTATATTTTTTCATTTTTCTTAATGTCAATCGACTCTTATATTTGTATGGACAATCCTAAAGAACTAAACTTTTCTAGAAAAAAAAATAATAAAAATTAATTCAACTTGCAAACAGTCTTTACCTTACGCGTTTGAAAAAAATATAATGTTGAATAATATTTTTCAGAAAGTGCGCATATTTTATTAGAAGTAGGTATAAATTAATTCTAAATAGGAATAAGTAAGGAACATAAAATGAAAACTGGAAACGCGTATGTGAAATATGATTAAAAATAATACGCTAAAACTTTAATACGAAAATAACATTTAAAATTCTGTGTAAGCACCAATGGTTCGGCGTATATTAGAACATTTAAAGGGCAACTATAGGGGTGTTGAACCCAATATATCGATATCTCAAAAAAACACTTAATTTTTTCTATAATATGGGTAGATAAGCACTAACACATTTTGGTTAAAATATTTAATTACATCAAGAATAAATGTGGTCAGAGAAATTACTTTAAGAAAGCAATAAAATGATTAAATTTAAAATTATACAATAATATTAGGTAGTATGTATTCGGTAATACGTTTCTAATTCCATATATCTTGCAAGAACAACAGATGATAAGATATTGAGATTCAATTTAGTAAATGTATTACAGGAACTTTTTAAATTTATTTTTATATTCTTTTTTTAAAAGAGCCGTATTCGTAAGAGTTCCCGATAGGTATTGAATTTTTTAATAGGCAATTAACTATCTGATTAGCATTCGTAAACGTTGATGTCATAGGTTGATTTTTTTCTAATACGGTAATAAAAATAATATTAAGATTTATGAATTTACGTTTTTCAATGGGACTTTTTTCGTCGCTTGGTGGCAAATACCAAGCTAACTTATCTCTGAGTAACCTATGGAACAATGCAGAATTCTTCTTTATCAACAGTTAGTTTTTTGACCATATAAGTCTCAGTAGATGTACAGTGCATATTAAAACTCTATTATTGCTTATATATCAATTGCAAAATCTACTAAACTATTATTAATAAGAAAATTTATAATGTTTTATGATTTATGATAAAGTATTTAAATAAAAAATTATTCTCAACTTCTCGACGTTATTGAATTTGTTCGTAAATTCCAAAAATCGTTTTTTTCTTGCAGATGCCTACCCAGCTCACTCTGGCGAAAGTTACTGCAGCAGCGACCTATCAATCGATGGAACGGAGGCGGCCTTCGAGCTTGGAGATAACGAAAACAGCGGTACCGGCGGCGGTGGGAGCGTGAACAGTGGAGGCGCTATTGGTCCCGGCGTCGAAGTGCCCTCCATGATCCAAGGCCTCCACTCGGCCATGCACAATCCCATCGATAAGCTCTTTATGATGCAAAACAGCTACTTCAGCAGTGCCGACCATCCATAAGAAATCTCCCACTACCCCTTTCCCCCATCCTTCGAAATCATGTCTCCTCCCTAATTAAACATATGCATATATAGAGATCTCTATTTTTCCTCGGCATCTTCCAACTATCGTTGTGTACATTGCATTAATTATTGAGCATTATAATTGAACGATCGATTATATTTGCGAGCAGTAGATGTTCCAGTGGAACTTTAGTAGATTGAATAAATATCTTCTAGATTGCTTATTAAAGTTTTTCCCTTGTAAGTTCCAAATTTGACTTCATCTTTTAGTCAAATACATTTGTCTATTCTTTATACGGAAAAGATTAAATAATTGTAATTTAAATCATGAAATAATTTCAAAAAAAGCTGGTAATTATTTGTTTCATAAGTTGACTAATTATCTAAATTTTAAGTTTATGCTTCAAAAATTTAGATAATACTGCAAATACAAAGCCACCTAGAAGATTTTTATTTCAACGGTTAAAAGATATTTCACCAAAGATTAATACCAAATTATGAAAGGAAGATGTCATCTTTCTTGCAAAGATGAAACCATTATTAATGTTTTGAACCTCGTCAATACTTACATAACAGAAATTAATTCCTGCGAGTGCTAAAAAAAGATAGACTTTTCCTTTACTTACAGGGACCGAATTTTCTTTTGAGTTTAACTTTAGAAAAATTTTAAATTAAGGTATCGCTTTCGTAAGTTCATTTTTTTGACGGCTCAAATATTGTAAGTCTGTTGACATCATCCTTTTAATGAGATTTTTTTGTTATAGTATTATATTTTTCGCGAATGAACTTTAAAACGTTCACGCAGTGATATGTTTTCAGTATTTTTTTCTTTTGTAATTTATAATTAAAACTTTTTTATTATATACCACGGAAGAAACAATTTGTTTTGTTAGTTTAGGGATTCCGGAAACATAAAAATAAAAAATAATAGCGTTATATTGAAATCAAATAAAATAATAAAAAAAAATTGTTAAATATTAAAGTCAAAAAGTAATCATGTAAGTTGTAAAGATGAATTGTATTTGAAGGAATCCTTAAAACTACATAAAGTGTAAAAACATCAAAGAAAGTGTTTAAATATAGCTTTATATAGTAGGCGTCTGTAAATCACAAGTCGATTTGTTTATTTACCCGTAAATATTTATGATCCTACAAATTATAAATTATCGCTATTCAATATCATAAAAGTATTAACATTATTATCATCGTCAATAAACATGTCATTATTGAATAGCTATAAAGCGTATGCATTGGCGGACAAACAAATTTTAAAGACACGCAGTTCAAATCTATCGTTTAACGAGATGTGAAACGATTGCCTTGGCAAAAGAATTTCGAAAAAATTCATGCGAATTCAATTTAATATTGAGCAACAATTTATACAAGCAACATAGAATAAAGCATTTTAATTCACTCATTACAAAATTTGTTAATTCTTTGTTTCTATTGCTATAAATTAACTATATTAAGTATAATTATAAATAATATATAAGAGTAAATGTAAGAACAAAATAAATAATAATTTGTTAAAGAATATTATTGGGAATTTATTCTACGAAAGGATTTAGAAAAAATGTTAAAAATTATTTTTGATTCAATGATTTTTATTAAGAGACCGGGATGATAGATAAAACATTGCTGAAAGTATTAAAAAGAAATGTTTAGTTCCACGTTGATTTTTGTTACTCTGGAATTATTTAGGAGTCAATAAAGGAAATAAGGGATAACAGTCAGACGCTAGTCAGTCCCATGCTATGAGCTTCAAAGCATAAAATCATCCTATCGTCCTTACAAGACTTGCAAGTTAATCCAATATTGCTACTAATTGAAGTACAATCTTTTATGTACTTTTTGACTATTACTCTTTTACTTTTAAATAGTCTTAGGCAACTTCTTTAACGCTAGATTATAGGTATCTAGGATTAGCATGTGTCAAATAGTCAAAATCATTCTGCACCATTGGAATTCAAAAGCATCAGCTAGTTCTTCCATCTTTTTTGAAAATTGTTTTAGTTTATAGTACTTGTAAAATTCCTAGGCATACAAACTTTCAATTCCCACCGACAAAAATCTCGAGGATAGTATTACAAAACTGTAAATGTATAAAAGTGCAGGCGAAAAGACTCGGAACTTTTATCCAAATTACAATGACATGTTTAAAGTTACTATATTTTCGCCACATGATTCTAACTTTATAATCTTATGTCTTTGATACGAGCATTCTTTTTTTTATTGAAAATTGTTTTTCGTTTTTTTTTAGTTTCGTCTAAGAACACAAGTAATCTTCATTAAAATTTTTCCATAATTGTTAGATAAAACATTCGATAAAATTTTTTATTATAATCATATAGGATCCATTTAAATAGTTGTAAGAAATCAAAGGAAAGTATAAGAAAGTATAGAAAGTACTGATATTATGTGACGATCCACAAGCCTTGAGCTTTTTGTAGCTCTTACGATTTACAGAAAATAAATTAATACGAACAATAATTATCTTTAGCAAATGATGAAATATAAATTGGTTATTTTTTAGACTAATAAATTACTCGAATTTATCCCAATGCATCCACAGCAGTTGTACTGAGACCTTTCTTTGTAATCTTCGTTTTAAATTGCTCTGGCACTGGATACTCCGTCTGAAAAAATTTAATCATTAGAAAGTAACTCATGTTATGTTTAAAGTAAAAAATTAATTAGCTATAACTCATTATTTTTTATTATCGATAAAAAAGCGTACGTGGTTTAGACTATATATCGACGCCCATTACGAAAACTAGCACGATTTAGTTTTCCACGAACACTAGTCAATTTCAGCGATTGTAGCGAAGACTACAAACATTCGAGTCAAAGACTAGCAGGGTCCGCTTGATTTCAGCGAAGATTAGTACATTCTACAGCTTGTAACGTAAATAAATTAGCACGGTCACGCGCAGTGCTAGTTTTCGCGGCAAGCTTTTGAATCACGTCACTTTTCGTCGCTAACTCGCGAACCATGCTACTTTTTGTCGCAATCTTGCGAAATGTACTAGTATATTCGACGCAAACTCGTGAATAATCCTAGTTTTCGTGACAAACTCGCGTATCGTAGCAGTATTCGGCACAAAGTCGTGTGTTATGCTAGTTTTTGGAAGAGTTTTGGGAAATGTGCTAATTTCCATGAAGACGCCATGAAACGTGCTTATAGCCTTCGTATAGTATCTAGCGTCGATATAATATCGTAGGTATAGATGTAAATTAATATGGATGCTGTTTCCTCCAAGAATATATTAAGTTTTATGATAGTCAACAAATACATTAGAAATCTATTTAATGACTTTTGGAATACTAGTACACCATTTAAATTTTCGTGGAATAATGAGAGTGCAAATATATCTACATTCCGGCCTCGAAATCAAATAATCCTATTTTGATCTAACAGAGATCATTCATTTCATTTTTGCTTATTTTAAAGTGAAACAAACACTGTTTTTAAACTTGATTTTCTTTTGTTTTATAGTGGTATTTCGATTTTTGAAATTTCATTTTTCATACCTTCCATCTTTTCATATCTTATATAGAGGTGCTTCACGTGCCTATGTGTATTATTAATACACTTGATGTGAGATAAAATCTTCTTATTTCGAATAGAGGTATTATAGACCAACGATTACACCAACGTTTCGTGGTCGATTTATATCCTCGATATGAACTTAGACCTATTAAACCGCAATTTGTTAGGTAGAAAGTGTGCCAGTGGCACCATTAAATAATTCTTAACAATTTTGGAAGTCACGATTTTTTGTCTTAACTTTGAGAATTTTCGGTGCCGTCGAAATGCATTATAGCACATAATTGATAAGGTGGTTTTTTTAGAAGAAGCTAAAGAATCTAATATACATTTTTTATAGAAAAAAACGTTTTTACAAGTTTTTTTATAGGAATTGCTGATAACAATGAATGGTACTACTTTCAGACTTTCTAACCGAGAAATTCAAATTCCTTTCCTGAAATTCGAAATTTGATTCCTGACAAACTTATTCAAGTTCAAAGATCAGCGCTAAATCGTACTAAATAAATAAATACTGGTGGGAAAAAGTTTCGCTAAAGTTAACGAAATCGAATTGCTATAGAAATTTAAAAAAATCTGTCATGATTTATTTTGCGACATAAAGAGCTATTGTAATGCAAAATAAGTGTGTAAAGTTAAAAGATACTTTGTGTAAAAGTTGATAAAAAAACGGAGCGCGCAAGTTGAAACCTTTATATACGCGCTTCCTTCCACTCCACGATATTTACAAAATTTACGTAACTATAATACATTTTTTCCAATGTATGTATATTCTGTATGAACACGCACGGGAAAGGTCGGCATCCTTAATTCAAATTTACTTAATTCAAATCTTTTTTTTTAAAGGGTATGTCCGATTTTTAAACAATCTTTAATTATAATGTTCAATTAAAAAAAAAAAAAACGATGTCATAGTTCTTTTTACATAATCTATATGACGATGTTTGCAGTTTACGGAAAAGTATGTAGGTTTTTTGTATACAAACACTCACACATGCACACACCCGCGCGCACGCCCCCACACACTCAATTTACTAAGTAAACAAAAACTTTGTAGATTATCATTTTAATCAGAGCATTTTTCATAGTATTTAATATATCGAATAGTAAATCCATCTTTCTATTGTTCTAACGATCTTTCATATTTCTATCTTTAAGTTATATATTAGATTTTACGTTAAAAGCTATGAAGAAAAGTATTAGATTTTGAAATATTAAAATAATTTCTTACATAATCTCCATTTCCTACGGGCACCATGACATTCATCTCACTGGATTTGCTTGTAATCAGTTCAACATCCAGTGTGTCTTTGTTAAGATACATTTGACAGCCATCAGTCTTGTCGACAGAAATTGTCGGAACTTTTCCGAGTGCCTGTAATAAATCATACAAGATTAACAATGCTGTTAAAATAACAGTGTCTATATAAATAGACTTGAAGTTGGAAACATGTCTAAAACGAAAAAAAAAACAATGTACGAGATTAACTTCAGTGTATAAATATAGAAGTATGTCACATCACTGACTTTAATAAATGATATCAAATGTGCGGTAAGTAAGTCATGAAAGGGCAGATTTTTAAAATTCCGACGCAATCGGGCATAATATCTTCGAGTAACATGTGAATACTATCATCGAAATTGTAATGCTTAATTGTGTTAACGCAAAAAATGCGGTGGCAACTCGGTAGGTATAATTTTCAATGCTCCAAAAAATAATAAACAATGCCTACTTTGTGTATATTCAGGTTTAAGATGATTACTATTTGATTTTGTTCGGTTAAATACTAAATTAGTTTAGGTGGTAACTTCGAGCCAGTTGTTGCAGCCTGTAAAAATGATTGGATAAGATGTCCAAATTCATTGGCTAATTATATTTGGTTTGAAATCGTAACAGATGTTATTGATTGTCTAACAAATGAAACTTTTCTATGGAGGGTTAGAATATTTTATTTATTACTTCTACATCTTAGCCTTAATTACTTTATATTTTAAACCGAATTCTGCTTTTTAAAGATATTAGCGGTTTTATTGATTTGTACAACAATTATCCACTTAATTTACTGGCAACTTCGATGGACGAAAGCGATAAAAATTAATAAAGAAAATTTAGAGACTGTTGATTTTAAGGTACAAGATCTTGAATTAAAAGTGAACATTCTTACATATAAAGCACAGTATGGTACTTGGCCGTTAACGTTCTTTACGAGAAAAAATAGCAAAAGTAACTTACAAAACATCCAATTGGCATTTTCTAAACTAGGCGAAGAAAATTTTTGGATTAAACACTTATGGAAAAGGTAAACATATCAACAATATTTTTATTATATAAACCTACATTAATTTATTTAATAAATATTCTATTCAAGAAAAAACCTAAATGACAGGATTCGTTATAAGACTCGATCCAAATTATCTATCAATGAATCGAACATATACCATGAGGATACAAAGTGTAAGTCACCCACTAAAGATGATTTTTTGGAAGAAACGAGTTCCATGGATGAAAAACCATCTCGAAAATCTGTGGAAAAGTTATTAAATATTTTCTACTACTTTTCCTTGATACAATTTGTAGAATAATATTTATAACGTACTAAAATTGTAATTCAAATTTCAGAAACAAAAATGAAGTAAATGATAGTTTAGAAATAAAAACAACACTAGAAAAAATCAAAAGTGATTTATTAAAAGAGCCAAATACTATTGGATTAAAGTTATTTAAAAGCTCATCAGAAAATTACCTTAGCCTGCATGCAAGGAATGTCTCCTTAGGTAGAAAGGTATTATAATATCTAAGCAAATTATATAAAAGCTATCTTCTTTTATAAACTTATAATTTTTTAATAATTTTAGAGAAATATAAAAAATAGTTCAAAATCTGTAGTAGTGCGTGTTTTGGGCAAAGATTTGACTGGAAAGAAAGTTAAAATGAGCACAAGACATCCTAATAAATCTAAATTACTTTCAACTTCTAAAAAAGTAACTTCTCATTTAAAAATTCAAGAAAACATGTCCAATATTTTCTGTAGTGATTCGGGTGATAAAGGCAATGTTCATGAAACACTATGTCAAGTAAAAAAAAAATTAGAAAATCTCTATATAATTCTTCAAAATTATAATAATAGAGAATTTCAGTCAATCATATCCAATATGTATCATAATTCAAGCAACATAAATAGAAGAGATCCAATGTTGACTGAAATCAGTAATAACAGTGAATACGAATGCAACGGTAAGTTAGAAGACAAATATACTCATGATGTATACAATGATTTACAATCTATTGTAGGCAGCTATGATCCACCTGAAGTATTTGCTATACATTCCACTTGCAACAGAATTTCTAGAAATAGTCAATTCCCTATTCAGATCATTGAACATCCAGATGATGAAAAATACTCTGCATCTGAAGGTAAAACTTTTAGAATGAGAAATTCTAATATTTTAAAGAAAGTTGATATATCTAACACTCTGAGATTAACAAGGCATTCAAAAACTAATAAAGAACAAGTAAATAATGAGCTATCAGAAAATCATATTACTACTATTAAAAATTGTTCTGTTTCAACAAATACAGAAAATATTCTAAAAATTGATAAATCAAATTCAACTGAAATCTCTAGGGAAAGTAATTCAGATGACAAAGCAGTAACAGCACTGCTCCGAGAAACTCTGAGTTATGAAAATAAAGAACTTATATCAAAAATTGAATCAGAAGAGAGATGTAATATAAGTCAAGTTGAAAATATGTGTATACAGAGTGAATCTTTTGATTATTCAAATTGGGAAAATGTAAATACTCATTTTCAACCTAAATCGTTAGATATGATCACAGAAGAATCAAGTGGAAGTTCAATGGACAAAAGAAGTAATACTAGTATTTCAAGAGTTTCAGAAGAGTGTAAAGATTTACTAGAGCAGGAAATACAGTCTCATGGTAAAAATAGCCATTCTATAGAATCTACAATATCAAAAAATCAAACTACAGTAAGACAGGAAGTTATGATAAATCATATTACTGAAAAACCTCATCTACATCCAATAGTACAAATTAAGGGAAATCCAGCAACAAATTATACAGAGAATATTTCAATGGTTACAGATTGTTTAGATTATCAAGAAGTTGAATCCATTGCAAAAGCTCACAAACTAGTCATACAGTCAGCTGACTATGACTTAAAATTACAGGCTAATTTGAATTCTAGCACTTACACAGAATCAGACAGTGATACTAGCGTAAATAGATTAATTGATAGATTAATTGAAAGTGAAAGAAAGAGTAAATCTGCAAGGAGTTTGTCTAGTTCAAAATCTAGACAAGACCTTGCAGTAGATTCTCTAAACAATCTTATTGATTCTCATAATTTTCTTGAATCTACACATTTTGAAAATGAAGATTGCAATACAGAAAAATTAAATTATCTTGAAATACAACAAAATGTTATCAAACACAATTTTGATATTGATAATCAGAATAGAATAAAAAATGAAATTTCTGAACCTGTAGAAAATGAAGTTCAAAGTAGTCCAGAATCTATGACTACAGTTGTTAATATGTATATAAATCATGAAACATTAACACCACTTCCCTCTCAAAGTGTTTGCAACAGAGACAGAAGAGATGATGAAATGATAGGCAAATCAACATCATGTATAGCAACTACTAATAAATCTAGTCAAGTTTCTGCTGATTATATTCAATCTATCAATAGTGATTCTCTACTAGAGAATGAAAATGGTAACGTCAATATGTCTGTAAATAAAAATTGCATCAACTTTTTAATATCTAACAGTACACAACAAAAAAATAAAAACCATCTGAACAAACCCACTAAAAAAAATGAAATAATTGAAGATGAGAGTACTGTTGATGAAAAACATTTTGATGACTTTTGTTCTAACAATTATAAATTATTAACACAAGAAGATCGAGCAGAAGAAGAAGTTTCTAATCAGAAATCTTATGGATTAATAGATACCATTAATATTATATCATCCTGTAATGATATTGATTTACCAGCAGAATTAAGTAAGTCTGATAATTCACAATTTAAATGCAATCAGTTTACATTTTGCGAAGAGTTAACAAAACTTTTTTCTGTAGGATTAAGAAGTTTGGAACAAAATGTTGAAACAAATTATAAAAATTCTGGTTTAAATCCTATTCAAAGAAGTTCTCTTAAAAGTAATTATGATTTAAATGATTCTAAACAACTTAAAGCAAAAAGTTATTTAAATTTGGCATCACTTGAAAAAACTAGTCCCGTGCAAACACATAGAAGATCAAAATCTTATGTTACACCACGTGATATTTCATTAAATATAAAAAATAATAATATTGAAAAAATAAGTTCTTCTGAATCATTAGTATTTTCTAATAAATCATCTTTGAAAGGCCTTAAATCACAAACACCAAGAGAATACATTGATGATAAGAGAAACAAGGAGCTTGAGGCAAAAAGAGAAAATTCTTTCGAATCATTAAGTTATTCAAGTATGTCATCTTCAAAATCATATCATCTTCTTTCTCCAAGAGCATCATTAACTTGCAAACAAGAAACAAAAAATAATTATTCCTTCATAGATTTTCTCAATGATGATTATTCCAATATCAATGCTACGAAAATTAAAAGTTCTATGGAAGCTTCACCAATTTCAAACAAATCAGTATCAAAATCATGTATACCAATATTGAAAATTCGAATGGAAGGAACGAAAAAAAATGTGTATGATTCTTATGCAAGAAGCCCTTTAACAATGACAGCAGGAAGTTGTAGAACTGAAGAAAAATTAGAACAAAAACATGAAAATGAAATTAAAAATACAAGCTTTCATGAAACGACTAATGAAAATGAGAATTTATGTTTGAGAGATATTCTTGGGTTGCAATATTCAGGTAATCCTATAAAATATACTATGTTAATTAAATTAATAAGTAATAGCGATCATTGTACCTTTGTAAAGTTATTTAATTCAAAATGAATTTCAGAGCAGAAAAATCATTGCATAGTTAATAATACTCAAAATGAAACAAATAAAGACCAAGATAATGGTGCATACAATGAAAGTAACGAAACAATAAATTTGCCTATCATGAAAAATAAGGATGCCAATCCTAAAAATGATGAAGTAATGAACATAAATTCTTCAAGTTCTCACACACTGCAAATAAATAATATTGTATCACAATCTTCGTTTCTTAAAAGAGATATTAAAGAAACAGAGGTCTTAGTAAAGCCCACAACCGCAGAAACAAGCACATCAGTATCAGATTTACCTAACGTTTCAAATGAAATCAATGAAGTAAATGAATTTAAAATCTTTGAAGTTCCAGAAGAATTGACAAAAGAAGAATATATTACTGTATTGAAAATGATAAACGAAAATCCTGAATTTAAACAATTGTCAAATATGGATAAATTATGTAGTAAATTGCAGTGGGATCTACACAGATAGTCTAAATAGTTTATTCTATTTATTATTTCTTTATATTTGTCATTTAGCACTTTGTCCATAGCATATTATTTAAATAAATTTACTTTTATACATAAGTTATAAGATACTTTGAAATTTTAATTACCTGCATCTGAACACTTTGACAGTTCACAAATTCAACGCTTGCTACTACTGTATCAAAGACTACAGATGATTTACGGCAGGAATCCATAACAACTGAGTTAACTTTTCCCTTGACTATTAAATTACTTTCTTGACAACGGAACATGTAGATAACATTATTCATTTCTACATTATCAATTAAAAGATCCTTATTGCCCTTATGATACTCCTAATGAAAGTAAAAAAGAAAAAAAATTAGCAAATTAGAGAATAGAATTTCACATTTCAATATTAAATTATTGATGTATGCATTCTAAATAACATCAACTTACCACTAGCCACTTTTTACCATCACGCGTGAAGACTGGTGGTTTATCAATCGGTACATTAGCTGGAAGAGTTGCTTTAACTGGTGAGCTATTACTTACTACTGGAGCTTTGAATGGAGCTGGTCCCGTTCTTAAACTAGCATTCTTATGTGTTTGCATATCTGAAGTGACTTTTTTTAAATCTGCAATATTTAATATTTTCATATTCACTTACTTGATTAAAATAATTATAAATCTAATGATGATAATAAAAATGAAAAATGTATTGGATGGTAAATCAATATTTACTAAAAACAATATTTTCAACAATCAAAAGTCTTTGAATGAAAAAGTTTATTTTGTGTTCTATATATATATATTAAATAAAAGTATAAAAATTAATAATTGTTCGTTCCCATGCACTACAAAAATTATTCTATATGAATTCGAGTGAATAAATTATTTTATTATGAAATTGTGATATGAGTATTATCTTATAAGTTTAATACCGTTTTTATCATTCAATTTAAAATCGAAGTTGACTAAAACTATATTTAAAATTATTCACGTTAGTTGTACATTAAATACTAATACAATGCTTGTTGTAGAATTGGTAACATAAATACTGAATAAGACTTTATGCGATATAGTTGATTTTCTACGTGTCCACAGCTGCGTGAAACAATATAAAATTTATTTTTAATCACATCCAAAAACTTATTTTTTACCACAACTCCATCCATATACAATTCATCGCGTTAGAGTACTTACTTTTTGTTATGTTTTCGCCTTGATTAATTTCAGCAAATAATGCGCTTCTATCGTCATTAATTGCTGGCGCAGGATCAGCTAAAGGCATTAAACAAGGAGGCGGTGGAGGAGGAATACCACCAGCTGGTGGCGGCGGTACTGTTCCCGCCTTTGCCCAAACCAATCCTGTTGTATGGTTCTGTCGGACAAACTGCTGAAGATCCGTCAAGGTTTTAACCCAAGCTTTACACCACTCCACGTGAGTTTTGTCCCTAAAATCCAAAGAATTCTTTAGAAATCAAACTTTTAAATCACAACACAAAGTATGCTTTAATTCTTATATTTTACTTTAAATTATAGCGTTAAATATATATCGCGCAATGTTTTTAAGTAAGCGAGTAAATATATTTACCAAAAAAAACTAATATATTAGCATTTTATATTAAAATTCGTTCGACGTTTATTTAAACAGAAAATGTATCAAGATAAAACTTTATAATAGAAACTTTCAAAATATGAAGAAAACATGCATCTAGATATAATTTCGCATTTCATTTTTCATTGCAAGCATTATAATTTTAAACAGTGTTTCATATGGTGTACACAAATCTCGTGCGACCTAGTTGATATGATTTCTAATTCAAATTATGCAACGAATAAATTAAATTTAATCAATTCGATTCACTTTTCATCTTCTTTCAATATTGCTATAAATAAGTGCTCTTAAGGAGGTCACTATGCTAAAATTTATTTTCAAGTTAAATTTTAAATTAAAGCACAAAAACAGTGATGTTATAGGCTTCTCGAATTTTCAATATGTAATTTCAAACCATATACAAGTTTTTGGAAAAATTGGCAATTATGATAAAAAAAAATGTGAATATTTTAGCAAGCGGTCGACTTTATGAATGGATTTATCAAATTTAGTGAAGCTATACCCCTTTTCAAACGTTATCAAACGCGACATCTGTAAATTAAAAAAAAAAGATTCTTAAAAAAAATTTGCCATAAACCCCTTAAAGTACGCCAGATCATTTGGAGAATCTGAACGCGACGTATTCATTTTCTCCATAACGCGAATCCATCAGCAGATCATTTCCATAAAATTTCCATTCGAACTCTACTGACAGACGCTTCGAGCATGATGTAACGAGAACAGCGAATCTGTATTTTCCGACAGACAGAGTTATGCATGTGTGCGTGGGTGCGTGATAATGCGTATCGCGGTTATAGACTAACTTCTCCTTCCAGTCCTTGAGCACGCGGTTAGTGTAGAACTGCCCGGCGTCGTTCATCTCCTTGACGTAGGGGGCCGGGGTCGGGGCAACGGCGACCCAGCCGAGGGCGGGTATGCTCTCGCTGATGGCCGACAAGTGATTGAAGAAGGGCGAGCCACGGTGCTTCTCCCGATACTCCTGGATCGACTGGATCTGCGTCGACGTCGGACCGAGGAGCGACACTTGCTCTGATTGGCTCGTCGGCGCTGGTCGCGACGCCGCGGTCTTCAGAAAATTTAGCTGAATCCTACAAGGAAAAGATGATGAATTAGTAACCGTGTAACAAACATAAAACTGTTCTAGTGTAGTTCGGAGAAAACCCACATTAACTGCACTTGACGAGTAAGAACACACATTTTCAACATTCGTATATTCGTCCAAAGATATTTCAGCTTCATGGCTTAGCATGTTTACAACATTTCTAAGTTTATATATACATAAAACATATTTTTAAACATCTTAATAAAAGTTATTTTTAAAAGTTACGAAATTGGCATAGCAAATAAACAATGAGGTTTTCTCGTTATATTATCCTAATTATACCAATTGCATCAATGAATTTAATTAATACATTTAAATTTAAACCTAGAGTTTAATAAAATAACAGAAGTAAACATTCGACTCATTTGGAATATAAAATAAATAAAATGTACTCACTGGAAGGCCTTCTCGACGAGCTTGCAGTGCTCGGCGACATCGCCGCCAACCTTATTGCTGAGCTTGATGTAGTCCTGGACTGGTCCGGCCAGGATATCCTCAAAACCGGCGACGCTCATGCTTCTGAGGACTTCGACGACCGAGGGCGCTGAGACGGTGGACTCGCGTGAGCTCGAGGACGACTGCGAGGTCTCCTCGTGCGGCAGCTCCTCGGTAATGGAGAGCGAGCGCTCGGGCGAGGGCGACTTGGTCTGAACGGCGATCTCCTGCGTCTGCACCAATGGGGCCGCCGCGACCGCCGCAGCCACTGACGCTACTACCACTGCCTGGGGACGAGGCGACGCTACGACCGCTGCCGCCTGCGCGGACACTTGCTCGAGCCGCTTGGTCACGTTCTCGAGCCGGCTCACCAGCTCCTCCAGGTGCTCCTCCCTGTCGTCGTGTTCACAGCCTGGACATTTCCGAAACAGAACAGAAAAAATACAAAATTTCGGTTAATGAGCCTCGCTGCCTTGGGAATAACGCCGCTTTTAGAAAGTGGGTCAGAATGTGCCAAACGTTATGTGCCTCCGGAGTAGGCTGACAACAGAATTATCAATTATAGAAGCAAAGCGGTTTTTTACATTTTTTTTTTTTTTTTTTTTATCATTCGTACTTTATTTGTCCTATACGATGATAAACAATATGCACTATACATCAGATTAGTTTGTATACCAACAAATAGAAAAAACGAAAAGTATCATGAGATAAGAAATTTTATATTTAGTGTCCTCCTCTTTACGGTAATATCAACATGAAAACCAACCAATTTTTCGATATGATCGTGTTTTTAATAAATAAGCAACTGCGAGCTAATTAATTGTTTATTAAAATAAATCATTATATTAACGGTAATTGACGTCAGCAAAGGGGAAGTATTTTTAAAGATTTTCTGGAACTAGGTTGAATAAAACGATCCTGCATAACGAGGTAAGAAAAAGTCGTCTCAGGAAGAATTTAAAGTTTCGAAACTTTTAACGGGTTCTCCAATCAAAGCGATCGGGACGAGGAAGAAAAGTCAAATAACAGTTTTTCAAATTTATGGAAAGAAATTGCTAGAAATTGAATTCAAAATCCATTGAATATTTTAATTAACATTTTTGGGTAAACAAGAGGAACGAGGGGGGATAAATGAAGGGACAACTTCATTTATTGAAAAAGTTATAAGAGTATTAACTGAATTTTAATGGAAGGATGTTCAAACTTTACATTCAGACAATGCTCATTCAATATGGATGTATTGAATAAATATTATTAAAAATTTAATTAGTTGTATGATAATGCGGACATTTTTATCCTATTTTAAAACATAATCATTATAGGCTTTGTTTTGATTCTTCGTTAGTTTTATGAAACGAAACATAATATACGAGAATTTCATAAGAGATGGAGTAAATTTATTACGAAAATTTGGAATCAAAGCCAGGGTGTTATAAATATAGCACAAAATATAAATAAGTCGCGACATCATTGACACACTCGCCGCCACGCACCGAGTTCATTCTCTCGCGTGTTCTCATGCGAAAAATTAGCCGCGGGCGCCGATTTTTTGTCATAACGCGCTGTGAAGTTGTTTTGATCCATTCAGTCACTCTTGTTTAGCAACCTCTATTTATAAATTCAGCGCTACAATATTCCAAAACTAAACCTGCTTCCGAATGCCACTGTCATACTGAGAACGGGAAATATTATTATTTTCGCAAGGATTATCGTGCATTATATATTATATTGAAAAAAAAATATTCGCGCGCGTTCTCATCAAATAAGTGAACGATACATTTCGCGCGTGCAGCTCAACAGATAAGAAAGCTGTTATCCGATAAGTAATTAAAATTTTGATACGATTAATCCTATAATTACACCCAATGAAATATATCTTTTTATTTCGAGCGTGAAAATTTCAAACACGCAATCTTCTTTTGCAAGAGCCGCGGACCTTAAAAAGCCGATTTATGATCGTAATTATTCATGAAAGCGTTGCACGTAATTAAAATTCGCCTCAAAGAATCACAAAGCAAGTGATCTCCAAAGTACAATTAAGACACACACACTCTCTCTCTCTCTCACTCACTCTCTTTCTCTCTCTATCTCTTGAAAATGTTTCCGCAACATTAAAAATCCGCTCGAGATTCCCTAAAACCTTGGCATTCGCCTTTAGAGCGGCAGTCGACTCCAGACGACCGGGACGAGTGGAAAGTAGTTTCTTCACCCTTTCCTATACGCGGTTGCTACGGGAAATGGGCGCGCGGCCTTAAGCTACTCTTGCGCCGCAAAGTTAAAGACGACACGGTCGGGTAGCGAGACAACTCGAGTGCCGGTCGCGTATATAGCGCGCTCCTCGCGCTCGCTTACGCTCGGGAAAGTGGAAAGAGAGCACTCTATTATTAGAGAATACGTGTAGGTGGAAATTCGCGCGCGCGCATGCCTACCGCGGAATAAAAGATATACGAGCCGCGGTACTCGTGATGTATTTTCTCTTTTTTTTTAATAAGCCAGACGGACTTGTTAACTCAACGTCAATTACGACATCAATTACAAGGGATATGATTTCGAATGCTAAGCAAGCGTACACGCGATTGCAGAAAGTGCGAGTGCGCTCATCAGGCGCACGGGCCGGTTGTAATTAGAGCGTTGGATGGTATTTGGCATTAATGTAATTAATAAATAGAAGCGTTTAAAAATAATTATGGGTAATCATATGAAGAGTCGGTAAACATTTGTATATATGTTTTTATTAATACAACTACAATTATACGACAGTTAATTTTATAATTTGCTTTAAACCTTTAGTAAACTTTGAAGATAGTTATACCAAAATACGGTTTTAAGGTACACTTGGGTCAAGAACTTAGCTTATAATATGTATTCAAAATTATTTCATGCAATCCATGCCAAATGCTTTGTAGAGTAAAGAGATAATTTTATCATAGCAATTGCTAAAGTAACCTAATAGAGAGAATATATAGCTCTTGAAAATAGCCTTTCACAATTTAGAAATTCTACGGTTTAATGTGCTTTTTCGCGTTCATCTAGTTATTTATAAAATATTAAAATGTTTATTGCTAAAATTATAATAAGTTGTTTCACATTTGGAAAATATTTGGAATCCTTCCAAATGACTAATAACTTCTAATGAAGCTTTTGAGTGGATAAATGTCAAAATTCATTTCAAATGTGAAGTTCGGACAAGATTTTTGCTACTCTTCTCACTCACCTGTTTTTCAAGAATTTTGTAAATAATATAAAATAATTTGAAAATTTTTTCTAAATTATTTTTATAATTCAAACACTTGTTAGAATTATGAATCATTACAATATTTTTATGATCTACCAGCCATCAGCATTAAACAACTAATGATTACATCACAAACGATAAATAAGTTTGAATCAATGGATGATGCATCATGCTTATGAAAGTAGCAAATGAATAATGAAGATGAGTCAAAATCAATCGTCAAAGAGATAATACGTGACATAATAATTCATGCGGGTCTACCATAATTCAGATCCTAGTGCACGTCCGTAACGAAAGGAGCGAAAAAAATTAATAATGGCACACGCAGATAAGGGCCGAAATGCGCCATTCTCCGTCACAATACTGCATAAAACGCTACGAGTTTCCAAAGTCTCGTTATACTTTCAAAGTGAAATTCTACACGGTTGAAAAGAAACTTTAATAGTGAAAATAGAAACTGGATTCAAAGAATTTGATTTGAACTTTCTTAAAAATGATGGTTCGACTAGTCAATTGTCATTCCAGTAGGAAATGGAGCAGATACATTTTTAAGGTCGTAGCAGCTTCTATATCTAATAAACATCGATACACGAATCTCTATAGTTGAGGCTTGTACGAGCTTTCCAGTCTATTCCGAGCACGCTTACCCTTTTTCAATAACATAATCGACGAGATTACAAGTGCACTGGGATGAAATTGCTAGACTTGCAATTTTAAAAACGTTGTAACTTGGTTCGCGAATAGCCTTGCTAGAAGAGGATCAAGTGTCATTTTAAAGCAGATCTTCGAAATGCAGGAAGCATTTGAGGCCAGCGCAGCCTCCGCTTTAAACTATTGATTATTGATAATTCACGCGGAGGCTCCTCCATTTGAAAAAGTTATAACGTTTTATCGTCGATAAAAAGGCTTAAAGCTGGTGCCAAGTGCCGGCAGCACACTTCTCTCCATTTTCGTAGTCCAAGCTTTTCCAGATTAAAATCAAAGTCTCTTTCCTCGACTAAATGGCCCCCATTGAGTCGCGTTTGCCGCGTTTTGGGATAAAATCCCAGTATGTATATTCGAATTGAGACGTACAACAGATCACAGACAGCCAGATATATTAGACAGACACAGACATAAAGGAAGATAGAGAGAGATAGAGAGGTAGAGATTTGTGTACAAGAAAGAGATGGGTGTCGGTTATGGGAAAAGTAGAGAAAATGCGGTCTAACCGGTATGCACCGTCGGTCCCAGGGGATCGAAACTGACGCGGTGCTCGGCGGTGCTTTTCGCCGCCTGCAGCAGATCCGAGAAGAACCTGTGCCGGCGCAGGGCGAGCTCGTCGCGCGCCACCGGCGTCGCCGGCGGCTCCTGCATGCCGCCGAAGCCTTCGGAGCCGTTGCTCTCGGGCTCGTCCTCCTCCTGCGACAGCCATCGCGGCACCGGCGGAACTGTCGGCCAGAAACAAGCCTTTTGCTACCCTTTTCCGCCTCGTTTTCTTTCACATTCCCCCTCTTTCCGCCACACTGCCTACGTGCGCTTCTTTTGTCACTTGCGCGCCTTCTATACTCTACTCCCACCGGGCTGAGAAAGAAGGTTTACGCTCGCGGCACACAGGATATGTCTGACCTCAAGAGGAAACGTGCGTAACTTATACCACTCTTCAAAGAGTCCGCGAAAACATGACCTTTTTTTAAAAATCGATAAATGTGCCGAATGACATTTCAGTTACTCGATTACGAGCAGGAAGTCTATATATATATATTTTTTTTTTATTCTTATTTGTTTCATACTGAAAATATCTTATAGAAATATCTTCGGTAAAATTCTATAAGTTATAAAGGTTCCTCTTGAGTTTAGGCACTTTTCTTGATGTAATAAAAAAATTCATCTTTATAGTTCCATTATTACTTTTGAAATTTTAAATTTATAGTCATGTTAAAAGGAAAACTTCGACGAAATAGAAGTGTTAAGTGTGCATAATGATCTGAAAATTGAGCTAATATTATTATAATGCTTGGTAAATTTATAACAACAAATATAAGATTTTAAATCCTTATTGCCGTTATACGTATTTAAACTAACAACATTTCTTAAAATTATCATAATTATTATTTCCTTTCCAATAATTTAAACAAATTTACAGATGCTGAAGTTTTCCTCTTGCGTGAAAAAAGCGATTGCTCTTTTTATTCATTTAGTATCGAGCCTTTTACGGGATTTTACCTTAAATTTATTTCATGGAAGACAGCCTCAAAGAGAAATATTTCACGCTTTAACGAAGATGAAATGGAACCAACCTCTGAGAACTCTCTTACAATCCAAGTTTCCATAAACATGAAGATTTAACACTCTAGTAATACCGGACTATCTGTATCTAATGTAATTTAATTATATAACTGTATAAAAGTTTACTCATTTGTATAATTTTTATAAAATTTTCAAACAAGTCATGATAGCTATGTATTCAATTAAAATGGAATGAAATTAATTTTTGTGTTTATCGTTTCACTCAAGGTATGAGTGAACAAAATTCTAATTTTTCTTGATATTTACACATCATATTATACAAGACACCTTGACAAGCCTTGAGGTGAGTCTCAAGAGTGCTATTATTAGTGCAATGCTGTATTTTTAAAAGTAATAGCAAGTTTAAAAAATTAAAAAACAGTGTAAATAGTTGGTTACCGAGTTCGCTGAAACGAACAAATTCGCATTCTAATAAATAAAGAAATGCCTTCCTAAATATTTGTAGGATACTATGTTCACCTTGTGAGAAAGTTATAAAATTCACAAATTGAATTATTGAATCGTTTAAGAGCACATTTTTGTATTAATGGAAAATATATTATCTTCATACGTTTTTGAGTTTGAGGATAATCCCTTTGAATTTCGATATTGATCGTAATTTAGGTTTGTATGAAATGAATAAAGAGTTCTCTTGAGGTTAAATTCCACTTGTCATGAATTTTTAGTATGTATTTATCGAAAGAACCACATAGTTATAGAAAGTATTTTACGTATAATTCCTTTATGCTTTAAGATAGTCTTTGTAAAAGTAAAATAATCTTTCAATTAGTATACTGATATTAAAGTATTTGTATAATTAAAGTAAATGTAAATAAAAAAAAACTTGTTATTCGGTAGAAGAATCTTTTCTTATACTTTAATAAAATTATCTACGCAGATAGCACTCTTAATTAAAGCATATATTGGGTCAATGAATAGATTAGAGTGATGTAATATTAAATCGAAACGTAAAATATAGGATGCTATAAATTTTTAATGCGTTGAAACTGTAGAAGAAATACCGTAAGACGTAATGTAAAACCATTAAAATTGTATATACCAATAAGATGTTAAAAGAAACTGTTATTGTTTTCATTTATATGAAGACGTCTGTAAATTATACATAAGTAGGCGATTTGTACGTATAATCGTAGACATTTTGTAAATTAGTTTTTTTCTTCATTGCATCACAAATCATTTGTTAAAATGAATGAAATATTAAAAAATGCATTACTTTACTGTTTAATTACACTACTTTGGAGAGTTTACTAATACGTGATGAAGGTAAAGGTCCTTTACTTTAATGAAATGGAATTTTACAAGTGCAACTAATTTTACCATAAGAGCAAAATCTACAGTAACAGCTACCTGTATCTGTACTTTCTAAAGTAATACGTGTGAACATACGAAACGTAACTAATGCAATTACAAGCGATGGAATGTGCACTTTGTTTGCCCAGGAAATATTGACGAACTGAAAGATGCATTAGCTTTACCAACTTTCAACTACACTCCAACGTATTGACGAAAGCAAAATATTTACAGCGATTAGGAAAAATTGGTTCCCGCCAACGAAGAATACTGCATTTCGCGAACGTGAATAGCCCTTTCTAAAAACACTCTAATTAACGGATTAATTAACCCCGACCACTGGCAGTGCAGCATTATTACTTCCAGGCGCGTATTCATTCGGCGCGAACAATCGCAAAACTACAATGCCTCGTTAACTCTCATTCTACATTCTCGGCGCAGCGTTCCTTTGGCAAAGACTATCTTAAAAGGCCTAGGGCCGTACAAGAGGGCGCGAAAGAAGCTCTGCCGGCGCAGCGTTCTGAATACCTGGACGCGGCGGTATGTCCTTGATGGTCTCGGGCGGCTTGGAGGCGGCCGCGGGCTCGAAGACCGAGTCGTCGCCCTCGTCGTCGGGCCCGTTGTCGAGGATCGTCCGCTCGATGTAGGCCTTCTTGGAGCCCAGGCAGGGCACTACCCTGGGCGTCGGCGCCTCGTCGCTGCTGCTCTTGGAGCTGCTCTTGGAGAGCTCGGTCTCGTTGCCGTCGCTGTCCGGCGAGGGCGGGCTCGGCAGGCTCTTGCTCCCGGGCGAGGAGGCCTCCTGTCGGCGGTGCAGCACCGGCAGGAAGTCCTCGACGCGGTTGAGCGGCGGCGGCGGCAGCGGCGCCTCCTCCTCGTCGTCCTCCCAGGGCGGCACGGGCGGGCCGGCGACGCGCTGCGGGCCGTTGAACCTCGTCGGCCGGTTGCTGCCGCGGCTGCTGCTGCGGCTGCTGCTGCGCGGCCGCTGCTCCTCCTCCTCGTCCTCCTCCTCCGCCTCGGTCTCCTCCCCCGGGCCGGCGTCCGCGACGTCGAAATCGATCGGCGGCGGCGTGGGGAAGCTCAGCTCGGCGTGGCTCTCGTCCAGCAGGCGGTCCAGCTCGGCCGCCTCCTCGGGCGGCGGCGTCACCGGCGGCGGGATGTTGAGCAGGTCGCCCTCGAGGATGTCGGGCAGCGTCTCCTCGACGACCTCGCCCTCGCTCGGGCAGACGCCCCGCTCCACGCGCACTTCCTCCACGACCGGCGCCTCCTCCGCCGTGTCTGGACTCTTCTGCACGTCCGTCTTTTTTATCTCTTCGATGATCTCGGGCGGCGGCGGTGGCGGCGGCGTCGGCGACGGCTCCACCGGGCTGCCGCTACTTTCTTTTGGAGGGCTTTCGGTTGCTGCTGCTGCTGCTGCTTGTTCGTTGTCTTCCTGGACCGGCTGCTCTTCGCTCTCGGCCGGAGGCTCGACGATGTCCTTGAGCTCCTGGCTGTTGTCCGCCTCCTCGTTCAATTCGTTGATGAGCTCCTCGATTATCATCTCCTCTATCTGATGCGTCCTGCTCTTCTCCAGCTCGCTGACATCCTCCCTTTTGACTTGGTCGTTGACGACGTACTCGCCCTCCTCCTCGTCCTCCTCTATAACCGTGATGACGTCCTCTTCCGTGTCGTCGCTGTCGACCTTTTCCAACTCCGTCTTCTTCTTATCTCCCGTATCAATTTCCTCGTCGGCGGTGGCGGTGGCGGCGGGGGCTGCGTCGTTAGTGGCGGGCGCGTCAACGGCGGGCGTGCTGGCCTCTTCGACCGCCTCCTCCCCGGCCTCCTCTTTGATTTTTTCGAGGCCCTCCCTGCGCAGCCTCTCCTGGACGATTTTCACAGCGCTATTCAATATTTCAACGACGTCCTCCTTTATGGCCTCCCTGTCGACTGTTTTCTCCTTAATTTCATCCCGCAGGCCCTTGACATCGCCGTTAACCTCGACTACAACTTCTTCAACCGCGACAGTCTTACTCTTTTCTTCCTTTTCCTCGTCTTCCTCATCTTTCTTATCTTCCTCCTCCTTATCGTCCTTTTTGAGTGGCTCCTTTACAATTTCCCCGACAACAGTAGCCACTTGAGAGTCTTCGGTTTGGCACTTGATTTTCTTGGCGAGATCTTCCTCGATCTCCTTCTCTTCCGGATCGTCATCCTTCGCGTTATCTTCTTCGTCAGAATCGGTACTGGAGGAGCCCGAGGAGCTGGACGAGCTCGACTCATCCTCTTCATCTCTCGAGGACTCGTCTTCATCATCTTCCTGACTCGTTCGTCTCGATGCTTTTCCATGACACACGCAACACTTGAACATCTTGTTTTAGTCTTCTTGTCTTCCCTCAATATCAGATCCGCTCGGTTTATACAATACTTCCAAGAGCCAATATTACACACAAAACAACAATTTCCTTGACTTACGAGTTATACTAGTAATTGAGATAACGTCAAATATTTTTATAGAGATATATATATCTATAGATTTAGGGCCTTTTATATAATTTGTTTTCTGTGTATATATACTTCCTTTTCCTCTTTATATATATATATATATTTATATAATTTTCTTACATTAGAGCCTTCGATCTCTCTTTGTGTAT
This sequence comes from Torymus auratus, assembly GCA_900474315.1. Classification (NCBI taxonomy): domain Eukaryota; kingdom Metazoa; phylum Arthropoda; class Insecta; order Hymenoptera; family Torymidae; genus Torymus; species Torymus auratus. The sequence goes on along the minus strand of UXGD01001160.1, from coordinate 7,290 downwards.
GTATAATACTTTAATATCGAACCATATATAATCTTCATATACTTTATAAAGTTGAATCGATAGTAAAATCCATCAGTCAAAATCTATCAGAATCAATAACCGTAAAAATTTGTAAAGGAAGCCAACGTAACGTCACATTGATAAACTTGTGTTATTATCTTGTGTTGTAATGAACTACGTAACAAAATCAAGGCGAAAAGTATCGTTAAAGAGAGAATGGAGCATCGATGGGAGGATCACGTAGAGCTCGGGCGCCTCGACGCAACATAATCGGCGAGTAGCAGCAGCCCTCAATTCCCTGCCGTCCAACTTTTTCCTCCTCCCCTCCGAGTCGAGCTTGACATTCGTCGCGAGTAGGCCACATACATACGAACCTCCTGCGCGGCGAAAACAAGTTATGGGCTGCCGAGGGAGAGGAAATCCTCTTGAGCTTTCCCGCTCTACAAACAATCCGGGGAGCGGCGATCGATAAACACAAGGCGATACGGCGTGTTTTCCACGACGGGCATGTCTCTCTCTCACCCTCTGCCGCTCCGGCGTGTTAATTGCTGTACGCTCGCGAGACAATTAAGTAACGCGGCGCTCTCTCTCTCCAATCGATTGCGAGACAGCGCGGAGAGCGGAGCGAAGATGCGTGCGTGCAGGAAGCGCGCGTCGGGGCCCACTTTTCACATGTTCCCGCACAGCGCGAGCGGCGGGCTTTTTCACCGCGGCGCGCGAATTCTCACCGTCGTCACCATGTTATCACCAAACAGCGTCGACGGCGTCGCGCCATGGGAGCAGCGGCTGCAGTTGCAGTGGCACGGGCATAAATCGAACGAGCTCCGTGCACCTCTGATCTTCTCTTCCGCTCTGCTGTTGCTTTATATCTATCCCTCTCTCCCTTCCTCCTCCTCTTCCTCGTTCCACGCACGCACTTCCGGGTCAGCCTCGGGGAGCGCGGCGAATTTTGTACTTTTGATTATTCCTGCCCGATAGGCCGATGCTCTCGCAGCTCTGTCCGCGACTTTTTTCCTCTCTCTCTCTCCCTCTCACTCTTGCTCAGGTTTCGCGTGTACGATAATATAGGCGCGAGAGAGGCAGCAGCGCAGTAGCGACGAGCGGCGCGCTTCCGCCACGCCTGATAAGCCCACGCCTCTCGCGGCTGTGCTCTCCCTGCCTCTGTGCAGTGTTGCTGCTGCCGCTCGCGCCTGCCTCCCTCTCTCTCCAGCGCGAGTTACAGGGGATGACAGAGGGATGCTGGCGCCACCGCCGCCGAAGGGGTAGCGGCAGCAGCAGCGGGTGCGAGCGAGACGGTGGCCGGCCCGCGATTCTGCGACTGCGTCCGCGTCTGCGTTTTGGGTGCAGCCGTGCGCGCGCCGAGCCGGGAGAACGGCCGCCGCTCTAGGTGACGCCTGGGAGTCCGTATACTTCCTGCTATGTGGATCTGTGCTTGTATATACGTATACCTCTATACGAGCGCCGTATATGCGCGAGAGCAGCGGCCTCGCGAACTTTTTTCCATGAGCGTGAGAGGTGAGACACTTTTCTCTCCACCCGCGCGCGAGACGAGACGGCGTGCGAGCGCTGAGTAAGCGGTTTTCTTTTTTGGGATGCTAATCACCGAGTCGATATTCCGGCTCTGTTTTTGACACTTTTCAAGTTTTCATTCAAAATTGTTTCTTCTTCCTTATTCTTTTGCACGCTACGTCGAATGCTCATGCGAAATCTGCTTTATCTACGTACAACGCTTACTTGCATTTGTCGCTTTTGATTGACTTGCATTTATTTAAATGTGTAAACGTATGGAGATTTTTACCTTAACGCCTAAAATTGTTACATTAATAGAGGTAGAAAATGATTTTGTATTATGCAAATTGACAATGATGGGAATTATGAACGGATCGATTCATTCTCTGGTTAGAATGCAAAGGGGTAGTAAATATTTATCAGTTAATTTGGGTGCATCCGAGAGATGCGCGTCATTACAAAGCCCCGGTGTACAATAACCAAGTATGACCTTTCACATTGATACAACTGTATAACTTTACGTTAATAAATATTAACGATAATGAATTATTATAACGACAAAAGTCACCAAAATATTCAGATATGCTCAACGTTCAATTTAAAACTTATGAAAATCAGAACTATAGATCTTTACAATGTAGCAATTTCGTAACGTAGTGCATTTTGTGTATACCTTGTAGTTCTCTACTATAGATTGGATTGACGTGCAAAATAATCAATATGTTTGTAGCATTAGGTAGTAAAAGTGGCCGACTTTCCGCATTTGTTTGAGGTAACACAAGAAGACAAAAGAAAAGGCACTCTCAAGGGGGAAACTTAGCACATCAAAGGCAACCAACGGATCACATGAGTTTCAGAATAGCTGTAGTCATATGTGCGAAGAGCATATACTGAAAGACTCGATATTCTCTACAGATTAGAGGTCATAAGGTAGCTTCACCTCGTGAATCGGTCACATTAATCACATTTATTTACAATCGTTTCTTCACATGTTGTAATGTAAAAAACAGTGTCATTAAAAATATATATTACTTCAAAAGGACAAAAAAAATTTCACAAACAATATTTGAATTTTTCATTTGTAAATTTTTTTATTTGTATACCATTGATTCCCTATCAAATTGCACAAAGAACGAAACGATCACTTCCAATTTTGAATCGGATGAAAAATAAAAAAAAATATATATATTTTGTTGTTTGAACTTATTTTTAATTGGTGACATCTACTTTTTCAATGGTGAAATTTCATTTAAAAAATTTCTTTTTTGATTTTATGACCCATATTGACAAATTCGCACGGGGAGGCCACCTTAAAGTTCTTATCTTGTACCTGAGTAATTTTTTTAAATAAATACTTGTCGTTATTGTAACATACTTTTCATTATCTGCGCAATTTTGTAGATAGCATAATTTATATAATTATAATCTATTCAAAATTATTAAAAAGTCTTTAATTGTTTATATTATTTTTAATATTGCATTAGAATAAAGACAAATATTTATATTAATTCTTTACAAAAATTGAAACATACAGAGTTAGTCACTTTTCGAATATCCATAAGAAATTTTTTTTTTAACTTAAAATACCTTAAATTATAGAATATTTTAATTAATAAAAATAATGAATATTTAAGAAGGTTCAATGTTGAAAAAATATAATTTGCTTTAATCAGTCCAGTATCTTTTTTATACGTTAAAAAACAGTATTAGTTATTAATAATACACATACGAAAATCAACATTTTAACCCCTGAAAGACTCCTCTATCTTCATTTGCAAGTTTGTAATAGCCACTTAACTTTAACACTATTTTTACTTCTTAGCTGAGTTCTCAGATAATTTCTCTCGAACTAGTTGACCAAACGAGCTGACATTTCTTGGAGATTTTTCTAATATGTTTTTTTACAAACTGAGTGCGGCAGATTTCAGAAAAGGTGAATATTTATAATTATTTTATACTATTAATTAGATTTTCACACCTATCACACCTATTACCACCTTAGCGTAGGTGCCTTTATAACATTTCTTTTTTTATTTTTTTTTCCCGAGAAGATCGGAGTAAATTTTGTTATTGCTCAGTCATTTCAGCCGTAGTTTATCTTATCATTTTGCTTTCCCAAAGTGGAAGCTTTGAAACGGAAAAAATATTTCAAGACAAATAATGTTTAAAATTTTTTAAGACATTTAACAAATTCTCCCAAAATATTTAATAAATATATCTTTATCAAATTTTCACCAGTTATTAAACTTATGAAATACTTTAATTTGTTAAAATTTCAAGAGGCTATCTGGATTTGTTTAAGAGAAACAAAATATTTTTTATAAAAATTCGTAATAACAGGAATAAAGATTAATCAATCTATGAAATCCATATTGGTATAGAAGTTTTATATCTCTAATCTATTTTGTTATATATTCTCACAGTAAGATGTTCTCGTAGTTGAAAATATGTGAGAAATGGATGGTATTCGTATTAATTATTGCACGAAAAAAATGTCCTGGAGTGACTACTTCAACGCCGGTAGTAACTCTAGAAAATCTCGTCTAGAGAGTACACGTTACTTTGTGCTGGTACTTATTTTTGATAAATAATGAGACACGTGTCACGGGGTTTTTGTGAATGAGCCTTTTTTCCGAGACTCAAGCTATTTTAAAAAATTCTAAAAAGTTTATAAAAGAAGGCAAAAATAGCTTTAAATGACTAAAAATTTCTCATTTTTTCAAGCATTTTACGGGTGGTATGTTAAGCTATTTTCATACTTAATTTTCGATAGCCTTTATAACTTCTTTAAAAATCAACATTTTTTTTAATGAAACAGCTTAAATTAAAGCTTTTTTTTCCTTCTTTTATAAACGTTTTGTCCCATTTATACGACTGAAATATTCAAAAAGCTATTACTAAAGAAAGAAACCTCATTTTTATCGAAATTGTTCATTTTAGACATAAAATAGCTTGAGTCTCGGAAAAAATGCCCAATCACAAAAACCCCGAGACGAGACGTGTCTCATTATTTGTCAAAAATAAGTACCTCCTGCAATTTTAACCAAATCCAGGACCCGCACCCCTGATCATCTCCTTGTGACCTCTATGCCAATTCTGACACGATAGCGCGGAAGTCGCAGTCTGTCGTTTATGCCACCCTGACCTAAAAATATGAACTTTTATATGATTTTTAGGCTTTCGTAGTATATAATACTGTATGAAACTCGTGTGTAAGGCAATCATTTACCCTATGAGATATTTTCCACACGAGCGAAGCGAGTAATAGTAAATAATTACCTTCCGCACCGATCTTATAAAATGCTCATCGCGCACTTACAGCTCCCGCTAGATTGGCATACATAGTGCGCCAAATTGGCAGAGCCACTACAGAAATCTATGGCATCACTGCTCCAGCAGTTGTGATTGAGTGAGTCGCGAAAATTTTTTTCCGTGTATGTTTCGAAGAATCATATATATAATTGTAAAAATAGAAAATTAAACTATCCTGGTGTAAATCAAATTCATTATTTGTCTAACAAACGACTAGTTTTACTGAGACTTACTAAAAATTGGAAACTTTTGTTGGCCATATGTTCTCAGCGATAAAACGCTTTTTCTCATATTATATTTCTTTTATTGGAATGAAAAATAGAATAATTTAGACATAAGCTATTTTTTAAATACTTGTTATTGAGTAAAAGAGGCAAAATCAGATAAAAAATTTTTGTTGAATTACTCGTAGAAGCAATTAAGAATATATTATACACCTAGGGAGTAAAGGCTAGGGTGACAAAGAGATCTGAGGCATTCTTTATTTGCTCCCATGGTGCGTATACAATTTTTTTATCTATAGCGTTTGTTTATATTTTCGGAATTATCTGATATCCTTGAAAACTTTTTTCTATATATGAACAAATTAGAGAACAAGGCGAATACGAATATTCTGTGGTTATTCTTTTTTTTTCAATCTATATAATGGACAATTTATGGGTCGAAATAGTTTCATTTAAGTCATGAATAAGGTGTTTTCCTTGCCATTTTCTAACTTCCTATTATAGGTATTTCATATAGGCCGATTTCTACAAGGGTAGAGAAAATGAGCTTTTCAAGAATTAAATAAAATTTAACTTATTGTAAATAAATTATGTTAAGTTATAGTTCTTTATTGTTTACAACGAAAATATTCGCAAAATTGAACCCGCAAAGTTTGAATCAATTTATCAGTGGATTTTAAGGTAGGTATGCCCTATGGTACTAGGGCAACGCTAAATAGCTAAATAGTTACATAAGGGTTTTCCTGAAGAATAGAACTGGATTTAGAAATGTAAAAAGCTAAATATTCACACGATTTAATAAAAATTATTTGATCATTATTGTTTTGTTTATTGATTTGTTATCGTTCGAGAACAAAAAAGCATGTTTTATAAAAATATTTTTCATTCAACTAAGTGGTTAGTATATTATAAAGCTATCAAAAATTATATCATCATAAAAAATAAACAATACAATTCAATGAGTTTTATATCATTTTATCCTTATGTAATAACAATTTTAGGTCGAAATTTAAGTTTGTTTTTGCGTAAACTTAATTTTTTTAGAATAAATAATTATTATAATGGAATAATGAGTTAATGAGGTAATAATGAGTTTGAGGAAGGAGCGAGTTGGCAACGGGGTTTTTTTAAATTATATTAGTTGTAATAAAACATATAATTTGTTGTAGTACCTAATAGATTGACCACTAATTTTATAAAATTATTGAATGTAGAGTCTCTGTTTATATTGACTACGTTAATCTATAATCTATCTCTTGACTGCGATTATATACTACATCAGCTGCTTTAAATTGTTTTCTTTTTCGTGCATATTTTAGTGGTATAATGAAAGGTGCGTATAGAAAAGGGCCACAACTTGTGTACAATTTAAATGAGTTATGTACCCTTTTACCACGCGATCCCTCAACATTACTTATTGCAAAAGTTGCGGGTAAGTAAAAAAATTAGCGGAAATGTATGATCGAAAAATTATACCCCCAAATTCGACCTGGTAAATAGAACTTAATTATCCGCGACATTAAGTATACCTGATACTAAGCGGGTAGATCTCAAGAACATCTCCACACACATATACACACGTGCGCACGCACGCACGCACGCACGCACACACACACAGGCGCGTGCGCGTTTAATAAAAATTAAAAAGGTGAAGATTGTAAAGGGGGCATCGGAGCGATTCTACCGAGGATTCCGTATTCCTATTATATCGAATTTTCGAGTATTTTCATTTTCTTTATTTAGGTTTTCAAAAAATTTTTATCATCCCCTATTAGCAGTACGTTAAAGAAGAGTGAATAAAAAAGTAAAAAAGAAAATACGAAAATACCAGTAAATACGTGATTGCATATACAATTCGATATTTTTTTGATAGAACTAAAAACATACATTTTATTAATAATCAAAATACTAATATAAAATACACTAATCAAACATAAGAATCAAATTCAAACTAGACGGGAAATGTTTAATTGATATTGTATTTCATTTGAAAACATTTTACAGTTGTAATTTCGAATCTGGATTTTAGAAGTTTGAAAATTATTTTTAATATTCCGTTTTAAAAGGCGTTCAATGAATTACCAAACGATCTCAAAACTCTGACTTTTAAAAAAAGTACAATCAGACACAAACTAAAGCAAAATCTTTTTAGTCAGTAATGTTAGTAGTAATTTTAAGAATAGACACGTGAGAAGATATAATGTATAACTTTGGAATAATGAGGGTCATAATATTAAATTGTTGG
>UXGD01001159.1:0-39011 GCA_900474315.1 Torymus auratus | reverse complement strand
AGTTCCACGCAAAAAGAAGCAGTTGTTGAGACACGCAGACTTTTTTAATAATCCACTATCTTACTGTCGCACGTCTACGTAACTCACTTTTGTGCGTGGGCCTCGCGTCCGCAGGCTATTTAGGTTTAAGGTAATTCTTTCACGGGGATTGGGAATCTCCGTGAAAGAACCACTTTAAGAATCTTTCAAATAATCGACTCGACTACAGTCGCACGTCTGCGTGACTTCCTCTTCTACATGGACCTCACATCCCTAGACTATTTGGGCTTAAGGAGGTTCGGAGGTTTTGTCGTCAACTTAAAGAATTTCTAACAATGATTGTTACACATACCATGATATGAGCATCAACATGCATTGTAGGTAGAGATGTTAAGATGAAGAAAACAAATTTTTTAACGACATTTAATTATAATTATAACTAGTTACCATTACCTACAAAAAAAATACAACAATATATCACAATGATTTTGACTTCTTATCCAATTTAGATTTCAAAACCGTCATTTTGTTCCTTGTTCAATTTCAGGGGTAGTCAATCATAAACAATTGATTGTAGCTTCAGGTTTAGATAATTTTTCCTGTGGAACTACCCCTGAAATTGAACAAGGAATAAAATGACGGTTTTGAAATCTAGATTGGATAAAAAGTCAAAATGTTGGTCATATTTTGATGAAATTTCGTCTAGATGACGGTAACTAGTTATAATAATTTTTTTTCGTCATCTTAACACTTCTACCTTCAATGTATGTCGTTGCTTGTATCATGGTATGTGTAAATATCATTGTAAAAATTTATTTTAGTTGACGTCATTCAAAATCCCCGAACCTCCTGAAGCCTTTTTTAAATAAGCAACTGGCTTACTGTTTCGTGTTTGTGTGCCTTCCTCTTCTACGTGGATCTCACTATCCCAACTATTTTGGTTTAAGACTTTTTTATATAATCGACTTGCTGTTCAACTTTGTGAGACATTTTGTAATAATTGACTCGCTTACTGTCACACGTCTGTTTAACTCCAATATGATTCAGAATTTCAAGACAAGACAATAATACTTTTCATATTGACTTACAAGACCAAGACAAGAGAGAAATTTTCAAGAATTTACAAGAGCGAGGCAATAATTACGCAGAAATATTGTATTGCTTTGCTCTCGTGAAGCCCTATTCATTTTATATTCAAGCATTTTCAATAAATATGTATGCATACTTTTTTACTTCAACATGTTTACCTTTTACTGTCACTCTGTATCCATAAACTGTAATATTTATTTACGTAAGCATTTTATCAGCATAAAAGTTACTGAACCTCATTATAAACGCTTTTACACTTCTGATATTGAATAATCGGGTGTAACAATCCAAGAGTCATTGAATAATTTCCCCGTAATTTCTATTACAAAGCGCATTAAAAATATTGATTTTTTATTCAAGCCACTAAAGCGGAAATATAAATTTACGAACGTTCAACTCGGTCGGTGACGCCAGTCAAGCGCTTATTACTTCCATTGTCCGGGAGTATCAAATTCTTGCGAATAAATTATTACGCGGCAGCAGCATTTAACACAGCCCCAGACAGACGCTGTATACAACAACAGGAAAAAACGGGTTACGGCTCGCGCGCGAGTTGCCAAAGTTTACGGCGCAAGAAAAAGCTTATTTCGTATTCGCGCCGACTAACCTTGAGTCGGCAACAGCCGTCCTCTGAAATATCTCCAGGAATTTCGAATAATCGATCGCGTATACGTATATATATACACGTATATACGCGCTTTCCCCCGTTCGCCACTCGGTTAAGCTTAATGGAATGCAATTTAAATATGAAAATTTGCGGCGAGGCGAGAACATTTTAAATGACCGATAGAACGCGCGACGGGGAAACGAGCGCGCTCGTGAGGAAACAGCGCGAGCGTGCGCTACATTTTGAGGGAGAGCGAAATTGCTTTTAGAAAATTGCTTAATCCTCATTTTGGTTGGCGGTGTAAGTAGATTGCAGGTGCAATTTTTTCATGCCGATGTTGTTTGGTGGACAAAATTGCAGTACATGCCGTGAGGGGATATTGATTGGTCAATTGTTCTAAATTTCAACAGAGATTATACTGACAGGAATGGAAGGAAATATGTGTATATCCTATTTTGAATTTTAACTGCGTGGAATTTTTATTTATGTTTGTTTCTGAAATAAGTATGCTCATGGGAGTTGCAAACCCTGGGAGAAAACCCACATCAAATATGTTGCCGGTTACAGGACAAAAAGCACGAAACAGTAAAAAACGACCTGCTTATATTGCTATAGGGAAAGGCGAGAAAAACGCTATGAAAATTAAAAAACTAATATTTGAAAGTAAATCTATTCAAATGAATTCGATCATATGGCGTTAGCTGAATCATTCAAGAATGTTTGAGCAATAATTATTTGTTTTTATTCCTTATTTTAGTTATACTTTTAAACTTTCAAAAATTCCAAAAGATCTTATAGTCAGGGACGTTTCTTCAAAAGCTTCATTAATAATCTTTCTCGTAAAATAATATTTTATCACCTTCAGTTAATATAGATTCTGCGATCTAATATTCTCATGATTAATGGCTTCTTTTATTTTCTGCAAAATTTTCAAGGAAACCACAAACGGGCTGCAACTTTATCTCAGAGAACTACCGTTCAGCTTGCGCACAGGTCTACAACTACCAGCGTCTCCTCACCTGGGACTCGAAGGTCGGCCTCCACATGGATATCTTCAAAGTTCCATCCTGCTGTAGCTGCCAAGTCCTTGGCTACACCGAACTTTTCCCACCCCATCAGAGCGATCCACCCCTGAAACTCAAGGAACCATTCCCCGGAGTCGATTTCGTTTCCAGTGATCATCATTTAAGTACAGGTTTAAAACACATCTCTTTTCTTACCATTCCACCATCTTTCTTCAACCAAATATCATTCTATTGCAACTTTTTATTATCGCTGCTTTATTATTATTATTTTTTGTTCATTTAGGCTCCAGCCACGTCAACAAGTACGTCAACAGCCTGGACGCCGCGGCGATCGATCTCTTTCGCAACAGTTACGGCATCAATTCGGACCCGGACGAGACGCAGCTCCAGCACTCTAGCAGCTCGAGGCGGCCCAGTATTGCGAGGCCACCCAGGCCCAGGAAGCCATCGAATCCACCGAGGCCGTATGATAAGGTACCGCAGCAGCACGCGCCCAACACGAGAGCACCAGGATACAAAGGACAAAGACCCCATAGGCCGAACCGGCCCTTTCGTAGAGAATCCACGGTACCGGAGGTACCGGATTATCCAGAAAACACAAGCAATATTACAATCAATAGGTAAGCTGCTCGACTTAGTTTAAAGGATTATCGAGAGTTTTTTTTAGAATTCAAAGATATAAATGTAGTAGTATAGTTCATAGATAGATGCAGTAGTAGAGATCAGAAATAGAAAAGAGTTAATTAAACAGCGGAGATAATAACTTAATCACTACATTTTATAATTGTCTATAATTTATCTCTTGTAATTATTAATTTTTGCATACCAAAGCTAATCAAGTCTGAATATATAAGAATGTAAAATGCTTTTGTAGTTGATTAAAATTGATTAATATCAATTGTTAGAAATAAACGGAATCACGATTATTAATCACGCAGTAAATTCTATGAGGTCAATTAAAAACTGCAACCGAGTAACAATCAAACCGTCATCCAGAATCACTATTAAAGTTTTTATTAACTTTATTCTATTTCATTGCTTAAGAGAGTTTATTTACGGTCGTTTTAATTCATAAGAAGTAGGTTTATTACAAATTGGCAAATATTTTGTTAACGAAACGAAATATAAACGAAACGAAAGCATAATGAAAATATCACTTTACCCCGTAATTTCCTATAGCTTTAATCCTTTCGTAACGACACATTTATCCGTAAAATTTTAAAAATTCCAACCGTGACATGCTGCAACGCTAAATCATACAGGTGTATCTTTCTCGTGAACCAAAGCTGAATCTGCCTTGCAGCCATCATACACGTACACACACACTTGGAATTCGCATTGCGAAAGACGCGCCCATGACACGTCCCCTCTCACTCCTTCCCCGTCCTCGCGCCGTTAAGCCGTGAAGAGCCAGACCGCCAGAGAGGAAAAAAGGGCTATAACGTGCAAAAACTCTCTCTCTTATATCCACAGCGTATAATCCTCTCTCCTCTCTCTCTCACTTATACTCTTTGCAGGTATGGACAAGCGTTAGAGCACGACAATACTCCGCTAGAACAGCCAACTCTCCGGCTGCAAACCAACATCGGCAGTAGCGGCGTCGTTAACAGCGGCAACGTCTTCGATGACGAGTACTTGCAGCAAGACCAGCAGCAGAACCGGCGGGTAAACTATAATTACCATCCCATCCAAGAGTTTTTCATGTCCGAGGCGGCAATGCTCAAGTCCGAGGAGCCTATGCAGGCCGCCGCCACGAGCAACGTCAATCACGATTCCTGGACGCCCATCTTCAAGCCCTGAGCGGCAAACAAAGTGCTGCCCCGCGCTGCTGCTTCCTTATACTCGCATCGCAAATGTACCTGAGACCTCGATTTCAACGTAAACGAGAAGAAACGAGTTGAAGAGCGATAATAAGAAGACGACGACGACGACGACGACGACGATACGGCGTCGAAAGGAGAAGAAGAAAATACGAGCGGAGAAACACTGCCCCACTTACGATTTAAGGTTTTATTTATCGAGCACCGCGCATTAAGGAGTTTAGAAAATTCAAAATCTTCCTTATTTTTTTTTTCTTTCGCTTTTTATTATACACTTATTTATTGATTTGTGTCGGCATTTACGATTAGTTGTTATACGTTGTGTGTAGCACGATACTTATAGTTATAATGTTAGCTTTCTAGACGCAGCAGCTTAATATTGTTGTTTTGTAAAAGTTTTTATTTAACTCTTTTGTACATGCGTTTTATGTTTATTTCTTTATTTATGTTGTACTATATATACGTATATGTATAGAATATTATTTCATGTTTTTATATAGTCTATTGATAATAAAGTTTTTACGAGTTATTTGTAATTTGCCAGTTTTACAATACTTTTCCTTTGATTTCACGCATTTAAACCATCGATGCCTTCCTACTTTATCATCATAAACAAATTGATTTAAAAATCAATGCATAAACATCTAAAAAGCCGAGTTCCTTATTACAGCAAAAAGTTATAAGCGTTATCCAAGAAAAACTTTCATTTTCGCATTACGCCTCTTTCATCGATCGACGACGACCAATCGACCTGATTTTTTCGACGCGCTCGACTAGAAACAATATTCGACAATATATATTTTTTTTTCATAGCGCCTATTTTATCGATGATACTTTGCGAATTCCAATTACCATGAAATTTCTAAGTACAAGAGAAGAAAATATACTCGCGATAGCGGTGAAACGCCATCATATCCTAGTCAAAGTTCTATGCAAAAAAGAAAACAATAACTCATCGAGAGTATAGAGTAGACACGAGCGCGTTATGCCCACCCCGTTCTGGTCCGGCGACGGCCAGAAGCGGAATCAGTCCAGTGTGACGCAGCAGCCGTTACCCGGGTTTACTGAGACCCCCTCTTGCACTTGTCCACAGAGCCACAATTGAGCGAGGGAGAGAGAAGGAAAGATCATTTTAAACGCCCGTCATCCTTTTTTCTTGTCCTACCGCAGCGCTGCGGCGGCGACGGTGCTGGCATGGCGAGAAAATATAAATTAGGCTACGGCTGGCGCGCGCCGAGTAGTTTCGATCGATCTTTCTAACGAAAGTGTTGTAAAAGCTCGTCGATTTGTGACGTGTTGTGTTTAGGCGAATGATCGAAAGCCGCAGAATTTAACGCCTTGTTCCGAACAATTCTGTTTGTATTTCGGTGAATTTACTCTTAATATGTTACAAATAAGAGAGGTTTATGGTTGCCGTTATTGCTGCTGACGGGATGACTTTGACATTACGGAATTTGAGTGTTACTAGTGTTATTGAAGTTAAAGTTCATATTTTTGGTGTGTGAGAGCACAATGAGGTGAAAAACAATGAAACGACTGCACTACTCAATACTTGTTCTTCTGCTTTTGACGGACGATCATGTTTGTTCGTCTTCGGCAGACCAGCAACCCAAATCCATCAGTGCAATACTTCAATCATATGCCGACGCTTATACTACTACGAGTAAGCCGCTAGATGAGTATCGCACGACGCCGTTTCTTCTAAATATTGATGCGAAAGATCCAGGATATGTATATGACTACACAACGATTAAACCCAAATCTGAGAAACGTCGCGCTTCGCTGCCAGCTTACACGCACGTCGAATTAAATGGAGATGATTCTCATTCTGAATTGAAAAATCCGGGGTTCGTTTATGACTATACAACGATTAGACCAGTATTTGAACAGCCTCGCACTTTGCAGCCAATTTACACACAGGGCCCATTAAAAGGAGCCGATTCTCATTCTGAAGTGAAAAATGTAGGGTATGTGCATGACTACATAACGATTAGGCCAGAATTTGAACAGTATCACACCTTGCAGCCAGTTTATACGCACAGCTCATTAAACGGAGCTGGCACCAACACTAAAGTGAAAAATGCAGGATCTGTGTACGACTACACACCGACTAGACCGAAATTAGAGCAACGTCGCATTTTGTCTCCACTTCACAGGCAAGTCGAACCAAAAGGGGCCGATTCCAATACTGTTCAGGCAAACCATGGTTTATATGGATCCAATTTGTCTGCTGAGGAAAGCAAGGAAGACGAAGATCCTGAAGGACCTCCGGATCACGTGATTCCGTATTCAGAACACGAAAATCCCAAGGAACCACAAACGCGCCCAAATTATACTGCACCAGGTGAATGGGCTAAACCACCCCCGGAAAAAAATATTCCACTTGATTTTGTACCAACTAAGCTATACGCTCAAGTACGAGGTACACACACGGTAAAACACTTACCAAAACAAGAGGCCATTGAGAGCGCAGAGACTGACGAAGAAAAAGAGAATGCTGCAAGATTAAAAGAAGTTGTTAAAGTTTCTAAAGCCAATACTGTTTATACTGAAGAAGGTTATGAAGATGCGGGATACGATCATGCTGGTCAAATTAGAGACGCTGATTTCCACGAAGGATTTGCCAGAAAATTAAAAGAAAATCAGGAAAGGAAAAGAGTGCGTGGAAGTGGAAAGAGGCCAAAGCTAAAATTAAAAAATAAGAAAAAGTCTCGTAAAGGTAAATCGAGAGATTTTGAGAATTTTGACGATGATTATGTTGATCATTTGGAGGAAGTGATCGAGGAAGCTCGTACGTCACAACAAATAGTAAAGCCAGAACATTTAAAAACATTAAAAAGTGCGTTAAATAAATCTGTTATTAATCCAAAGACAGCTGCGGAAGATGGCATTCGTCAGCTTGAGGAGGATTTGAAAAAAGAGACGTATGAGGCAGAAAGAACATCAACAGAACCACATTCTCCCACAACGACGACTTATAAACCATCCACCACAGTACCAATTGTGCAAAATAATATTACGAATGAAACATTCACTGAAAGACGCGAAGTGTTCACAGTAAGACCACGAAGACCAACATCAACTGTAAAAGCTAAGACAAATTATGTAACAAAATCGAAACCTCCGTCAGCATATTACTCAGTGGCAAAAAACAATGGTAATTACGATTATAAAAATGCACCTCACAGTAACCAAGCCGTGCATAATGACAATAATTTATATTGGCAACGCATAATTAATGAACAAAATCAGATACCTGCTGCATCATATCAACCGGTATACTCTGAAACGCAAACTGTGAACCCGGTAATAGCTAATCCATTAGCTGTTGCGACGGTCAATGGGCATGGACCTTACCTTGTAGTAGTTACAAATTCGCCAACTACATTTACGTCAAGCCCTATAGAAAGTCAAGATTTGGAAACAACAGTTCGCTACATTTCCAATTCAATCGAGAACGTGACTAAACCGACCTTATTAACTCCAATCGCAGAACACAATCCTTATCTTACAACAATGGATCGAAAAGTAGGAGTAAGAGTTATAGGTGAGCAATACCTTCCGCAATATGCTTATATTGCAGAAAATACGAATGACAGGTCACAAGTCTTTGCAGACGATGACGAGCGTGGTGATGAAAAAAAAAAAATATATTTAAAACAAAAACCATCTTCGAATCATGTTAAAATGTTAGATTATTTACAAAATGATAAAAGTAATTATAGAAATTATTATACAGCCATGCAGCCACCTAAAGTTTCTAACACGCTTGTCACGTATCCTGATTATTCACGCGGTCCTTATGACAAAGTGCCCGAGCAGTGGCCCGTGACGCATGAAAGCGCGAGACCAGTAGAAAGCGTGTACGACGTGATGAGTGACAACGAACGTCCTCGCATCAAGCCGGAGGCGCAAAAAAGCGCATTACCTGTCACTCGGCTTCTACCACCCGCGCCGCTCAGTAGCAGTGAATACGCGAGCTTTCATACGAGAGGCAGAAGAAGCGAGCCGACGATACCCCCATCAGTCATGGCTATTATGCCGATCATTGAAGCGATTCATAAGTACGAAAGCCAGAAGAAGCAATCCTTTCCATTTCTCTTTCGAAAAAAAAGATCAGCGCTCGGTCCCTCTCGAGAATGGGAAATTGAACAACGAGAACAGAAACTTCGTGATGCTGCATTAGCAAAAATTGTAGATGCAAGCTCGACGAAAAATGAAAAAAAGACTTCTAGTATAAGATATCCATCAAATTTTCATCACCTATTGAATGAGTCTCCGGATCTAGCTTCGAAAGTAGTGGATAAAGAAATACGACTGCGATTTAAAGTTAAATCAAAAGAATCTTCAGAAGAATCATCCAGTAGAGAATCTTCTAAGGAAGCATTGAGCGATGCTTCTAAAGAAAATTCAAATGATGATTCCGAAGAAAAAATCCGTGATAAGGAAAGTGCAAGAGAAAAAGCTTCTGTAGAAGCTGATGTTCCTGAACTTGATTTTAGTGATCTTTTTGAAGAAGATGAACCAGAACCTACAACTAAAAAACCTGGAATCGATGTTCAGAAGTATCCTTTTTACAAAAATAAAAAAGTATCAAGTAATACTCCTCTAAAGTACATAGTGAATCCATTAGAGGTACCCCGCAAAACGTTGGGTGGAATGGAATTTTATAATTCAAGAAATCTTGAGTGTGAAGAAATAGATCCTAATTTGGAAAAACTTGTGCCAGAAGAAGAAGAATTAGCTAATAAACGAGGACCTCGAAAAAGTAAACAAAGACTTCATGGTTTAGGAGATAAATTAGATTGTTACAAAGCTAAGTACTTCGATGAAGATCCTTTAGATAATCCATTATTTTTTGAGAAGGAAGTAGAAGTACCATCTGCACCAGCGGAACTTGATCCGAGAAAATTTGCTTCTAGAATATTACAACTACCAGCAGAGAGTGATGAATATGTGATTCCAAGAAGCTCAAAAAGTCCGGAAGAATTTACTTCGGCTAAACGACCGCATAAATCCAGGAATATTCAAAAATCACATACTTCTCAACCAAGTACCAATTACAATTATAATTCACGATCAAAAAAACATGGACGAATGCAAGAACATTATCAAAGACATCAGAATCCGTCTGACTTTTTATTTGAAGAAAGCAGAAAAAGGTCTAATAAAACTAGATCAAAACCCAAAACAAAAAAATCTAACTTAAAGATTTCTCCTGCTTATCAGCGACAAGTTTACGAAGATGTTATGGGAACAATAATGAATTTAGAAAATATGTACAGAACGCCTGTTCCACAGCGTGGTGGGGCATCTAGTTATTCTAAACATTATAAGCGAGATCCTAATAAGGAGCTGGAAACTAGTGAATTTGATAGATATAAAAAGCGAAGACCATCTTTTATAGATGGTTTAGTTCCACCTCCTCAATACGCGTATAGTAGCGGACCTCATCACGGTAATAAATTTATGTATTCAAATACAAGAAATAACCGGTATTATAAAAACGAAGATCAAACATCAAAACCGAGAATATACAAAAGAAGTATTAATGCTGATTTTGTCAATGAAGTCAACAATACATTGAATAAAACCAGTGATAATAGAAATGAAAAAAAGGAAAAGAGTACGTTTCGTATAATTTTAACTACGCCACCAGCTCTTGAGATACCAGAAAAACCTAAGCGAAAGCGTAAAAATGTTACAATAATAAAAGATGAAGCGACTACACAGAAAACGATTTATACGATAAATGATCGAATACGACATTCAGATCGGTCTACAGAAGATTTAGGCAAATATGATAAATTTGTTGAGAAAGGTGACAAGACAACATCTATTGATTCAAGAAGAAAAGAGCCTAGATACAATACTCCAAACCGAAGTAATTTATTGCTAAATAATTCGGACACAACAACGTCCAGTCCGATACAATTAGAGGTACCTAAGGTAACTTCTCAAGCTTCTGTTGACTCTCCTTACTCTGGATCGACTTTAGTACCTGTAATAGTAAAACCAGATGAAAGTTTTACAACTCGAATACCACAAGAAAGCAAATCTAGGTATACTAAAAAAACGCTAGAAGATTCTGACGAATATGAGCAAAAAGAGGAAGATAGCGAAAACAACGAAAATGTAAGTGAAACTAAAGTACTTGAGAATGGTAAACCTAAAAAAAATCAATATTTAGTTCATGAAAATATTGAAGAGGATCCCCATGAGCAAAAAGGTGAAGAGGATCCCCATGAGCAAAAAGGTGAAGAGAATCCCAATGAGCAAAAAGGTGAAGAGAATCCCATTGAGCAAAAAGGTGAAGAGAATTCCAATGAGCAAAAAAGTGAAGAGATTGTAACTGAGTACTCTTCTGGGCCAATCGATAGCCAAGAACATAAAGAGCTTTATGAATTCTTGAAAGGAGATCCACCTGGATATGCTGAAACGTTTGGAAAAAAATCGACTCCTGATTATGAAGATGCTAAATCCAAAGAACCACAACGTAAAGAAGATATAAAAGAAAATATTCAAAGTGAAGAAGATGAAAGACATTCAAACGAAGACGGTTCTAAAGAAAAATATGTTGGTGAAAGTACTTCAGAAAATGCAGAAGAAGAAGAACCACAAGAAAATGCTCACCCCAGTAACAATGATGAAGAAACAACTAAAACAAATTCACAAGAAAACAATGAGCCTTTTGTAAGATATTCATCCAGACCTTATTCGCCACCTGAAAATTATGAAGACGATCGTTATTCTGATCTTGGTCCGAGAATAAATAAACCTTACTTTTACCACCCTCCATTTGAAGTACCTGAATATGAAAAACGTACATTAGGAAAGACTGTTGATCGCTCAGATGACGATTGGGGTCATAGTGCAGAAACTGAGGATCACGAGACATATGTATTTCCATGGGAAAAAGATAAAGAAGAAGAAGATGAAAAGGGTGATGAATCTCAACATTCCTCATCATTAGGCAGGTATGAGTATCCATGGGAAAGAAGAGAAAGAAAGGAAAGAGAAAGAAGAAAAAGAGAAAGGCTACGTAAAAAATATGACACAAATCATTACGACAGCGACGAAGATGATAATACAGAAGCAACAAATACAAGACCCGTTTATGTTTCTTTGGAGAATGAACGTTCCCGAGGTAAAAAGGATGTGAATAATCTCGAGGTTAGCTCAGAACGACGTCCACTAACTAAATTTAGCAGTAAATATAAATCTAATAATCTGAAAGTTCCTTTCGAAGACGATGCTATATCGATTGCTAGCGGTAATAACGATGAAATTAAAAAATCTATCTTAAGCTACTTAGAAAATATAGGCGCTTCATCAACGCCAAAAATAAAAACGTCGAAAATTTTACATAAAAGCCTTTTAAATAATACTTATATTGTAAGTACAAGTACTAATGTACCTAATACAGTAAATAACAAAAGTGAACTTATCATTAAGAATGAAACAACAACATTAAAACCAACAAATTTTTCGACTACTGTTAAGTCATTAAGAGCAGGTAGAACAACAACAGTTCCAACATTGCCAACAAGTTCAACAGCAAAATATCATGCACGGATACGTTCTCGTAAAATTAAGACTAAGGCTAACAATACTAACGCTGACGATCAAATAAATTCAACTGACCAAACATCTCGAGTAATTTCTTCTACTACTCCTTCTACTAGAGTTATTCGTAGGCGTGGCCGCACGAGAGAAAATTCCAGTTCGACGCCTGCTACTCTAACGACGACTAGTTCACCATCTAAGTTTAATAGTCGAAGACTAAGAATTCGTCCATCTTCAAGCAATACAGTACCTGCTGTTGTTTCTACAACTGTAAGAACAGTTCAAGAACGACGAAGAAGACCATTTAGAACACAGTCATCTGCGGAAACGAGCAAAAATTCGCAAAAGAATAATCAAAGCCCGACTACTTCATCATCCCTGCCAACATCAACAGGAAGGACAATAGAACATCACTCTCGCGTTTCTAAAGAGGAGATTATTACAAAGACATTCTATCCAGATGAAGACGATAGCGAGGAAGATGAAGGCGATGCAAACTCGTCGAAACATGATAATAGGAAAACAGCGGAGAAAAAACATGTAAAGTACTTGAAGATAAAACGTCGGAGTAAACCAATAAATGGCACAGAAGATGAGAATGGCACAAACAATGAGAAAGTAGAAAAAGTTACCATAACAATGGAAGAGACACCTAATCACGTGTACCGAACGAAGGAAATCGACAGGGATGGAGTCAAGGGAAAATTCGTCACTATCACAGCTAATAATAATTCAACGAAACCACCCGAACAAAAAGATGAACTGACCGAAAAGGATGCCGAGATTGAGGAAATGAAGAGAAGAATGGATGCCTTCAACTCATTCGATAGCGTGATCAGGGACACCGAGGATTTGACTGATGATTCAAGCGGAATCGGCGGGGCAGAAGTAAGTGCTGTTCCACGTAAACACAGAGAAGTTCACGTTTCTACACGAGGCTACAAACACTTGGTCACATCAGCTGTTTCATGGGAGTCAGAAGATGACTACTTTTAACTCTCAAATCCATATCTGTAGTTTAGATCCACACATCTCTCCTCTTATTCAAAGTATTATCATCCTAATTCCATCCCAAACTATCTTTATTTATCAGTACATTTCCAACAACGTTACGTTACAATACAAACTGAACATAATTTTTTCGTTACATTACAACCATTTCGACATATAATTAAACTTTCACGAATTACTGAGTAAAATGTGGGATTGCATTAATGATGTATTAGAATATGTATTACTTTACATTTATTACATCATCTGTTGCAATCCTGTATTTCTCAAACCGGCGGAATGACACGAGACACAAGATGTTTACTCATCCATAGACGAGTAACGATTTTGAATCTCCTGCCCAATTTCAGAATTACGTAGTAGGTAACCTACTACAAAAACTGCCGCTACCGTCGAGTCGGAGATCGAAGGTTTCTACCAAGGAAGATGTCCATCCATCAGATCGTCGTCCCGACAGCGACGATGACGACGAAGAGGATAGCGACCAGGATGACGAAAACGACAGTGACGAATACGAAGACGACGAGGACGAGAGAAGTGACGAAGATGGCGAGAACGAGGATGATGACAGCAATAATCGCGGTAATGCTGAAAGTAACAAAAATAATAATAAGGAGAAAAACATCGAGGAAAAAATAGCGGAAAAGTCACCGGCTTCTATCATTAAGGATCCTAACAACAGGCGGTACTTTTACGTCGAGCGACGTTGAATGAATTACCTAACGTAATACTCATATACAAGCTTTTCATGCATCTTTTGCAATGTGTTTTTTTTATATCAAATATCGCATATCATTATTTAAATTGGTGAATGCTTTGTTCCATACACGAGTCTATTGGAAGTTAAGCGTTAATCTATAATATATATTATTGTTATTTATGTTAATATTTTTGTATATAGCTGTAGAAAAGAAAAAAACGTAACAAATTGCGTATATAATATTGTGAGCGTTTCGCAAGCGCGCCAAGAGCATTGTTGTAAGTACGCATATAAAACCATCATTGTACACTATTGAAAGAAAAAAAAAATAAAAGACTTGAGACATCAATTATCCATCTCTCTGGTGACTATATAACATTCGCCTGCGGCCGACGACGGCCACTAGTCAGTAGTCCAACCTTGATCTATTTGAAAAAATTGACGTATATGCTAATCTTCCCAAGGCTCTATCCGTGCGAATCTAAAAGAAAGTACAACTCGGCCGCGCACCCATTAAATTTCTATCCAATAAGTACAATGCACACTGCAACGCACGACTCGTGCGGCTATAACAAAAATAAAAAACACTCACGTTTGTACTCGCGTGCAGCCGCGTAAACATACATACAGATATGTATATATCCACGTGCAGGATCGACGTATATAGGAGAACAAAAAGACCTCGCGTTCGTGCCCGAAGAGAAGGGCAATACACTCGGCACATTGCGGGAGAGCCTTGATCCGCGAGAGAAAGAAGAGCGCGCGCGTGAGAGGCGGATGGACGCGGCGGCGGCGCTACTCCACACACATCGTCGTCCATCCATTCTTGCTGCATCAAGGTCAAGGCGATGCTGCGCGCGTAAACCTTTGGGCATTAAGGTGCCGATAAAATCATCGGTGGTGGTGGTGGTGAGGCATATGCACACTCGAGCGCGGTGGCGGAGGCTTGAAAGGACGCGCGTTTATAGTGGTGTGTGCTGCTCTCGTATTGAGTATATACCCGCCCCGTGATTGGCTAACTGGCGCTGCCCCGCGATCCGAGTCTATATAATTCGGTCGTTTGCTCTTGTTCGACGCTTGTTATCCGATAGTCGCGCCACGGTCTTGGAATCTGTAACATGCAGGCCTCTGCGAGAGTGAGTTTCTTGGGTATACACATAGATACTTATTTACGCGGTCTTGTTCTGTGATACGCCGGAGACACCGGCGAGTTATTGTGGCTTCCGAAGTAGTGTGCGGATTTTCGGTGAACGCGGATAATACAGTTCCGCAATGTTTTGATTCGCACGGTCGGTGGTATACTGGTGCGCGATAATCACTATTTTTTCACGCTGATACCGTAAGATGGGTACGAGTTATTCTATTATCCGTATATATAATGATGCATCGATAATCGCGCGATGGTATCTGCGCGAGTAAGTAATAATTCATCGCATAATACCGCTGCAAACGGTGTATATAATTGATTATTTTGTAAGTATACAAGCGCTTATCAATCGAGTATCTCGCAAACGGCGATAAGTATAAGTTCACACACACAGTGTGTCATTACCAAAGGGGGGAGATTTCTCCCTCCTAATTAAACCTCGAAGGAAAGCATTATTGTGCGTTACGTA
Organism: Torymus auratus; assembly: GCA_900474315.1. NCBI lineage: Eukaryota > Metazoa > Arthropoda > Insecta > Hymenoptera > Torymidae > Torymus > Torymus auratus. The sequence goes on along the minus strand of UXGD01001159.1, from coordinate 23,598 downwards.
AAAAAAATACCACCCGGCAACACTTCGCCACCTTATTAACCACACACACACACACATCACAAACATCGTAATTTCGCCTCGTTAAAAAAGTGAATTCTCCGTTTCTCCAAAAATAACGATCTCATTAGACCACGCGAGCGCAAATTAATATCGCAAACGTGCAGCATTTCGCGTTATAACAGCTTGTACCAGGGCGATGACTCTTAACGAGGAACCGACGGGCAACGACATTGATCCGATCGCCGATTCACCGCATTGCGCAACGACCAACAACTCGCCGCTGAATTTTCGGAAAACTTTCTACTTACTCGCGATCGACGCGGCTGAAAAAACCCCGCGTAACTCTAAATACAGTCCGGAAATATAACGAATCTTTCTTAACCGAGCGCGAATCTCGTAGCGATCGCTTTCTCGTTTCTTCACACAACTAACTTCGCGCTTAATCGAGCAAAAATATTGTCTAGATCATCGTCACGACAGCGGCGGCCCTAGTCCTGCTGGGTTGCGGAGCTTACGCCCTGCCTCGGCCTGACAGCGCTGGTATGGTCGAGATGGTCAACGGACTTGCGTACGGTAAGTTCATATCGCAAGCGTTAAAATCGCCAGCAAATGTGTGCGTGACCAGGCGCACGAATATATATTAAGTAGTAGGAGGTGGATATAGAAAATGGTGCAAATGTGTCAGGGCTGGCGTGAACTGAATGACGACAGCAGAGCGGGACATTAGATTTGGTTGCGCGCCTGTTTTGGTGAGGCTGTGATGAGGCATAGTTCGCAGTTTTTTGTTTTGGCGTTCGAGCTGTTTAATATGCGTTTGTAGCTCGTGAAAGTCTAATAGTCAATAGTACTTTAATTGTTATAGCAAGACGATCGATCATTGAAATATTAGAAATCAGCTGCAGGTTGTTGAAAAATATTTATTATTTATAATTGATTTATGCATTCGATATATTGCATATACGTAACTTTTGAAAATAATCAGCGTTAAATAACACCTTAAAATAACTGATTGAAAAAGTTTTATCCTTATTGATTGTTTTGACGTATTATAGGTGCCGGTAATAGCCGTTTCGGGTGTTGAGTCATATAGGCATTAACTCCAATCGCATTATCGTCATTACGAGCATCGAATTGAAAGATTTACATTATTATAAAACTTTCTCTCGAAGAAAGTAAATAAGAAGTGATTTATTTTAAGGCTTATCGATATACGTCAATATTATATTTTAATACTCATTTAGCCGGATAATTTCCTGATCCAATTATCCTTAATAAAAAACCTGAATCTGTTATCCTTGAAGCACAGCATGCTTTTATCCCATATTCGTTAAGTAATACCCGATTTATATTTCAAGTGATGGTTCATTGTTTTGACTTCCGCGATCCGATAAAAATTCCATGACGATAAATAATAAATACCCTTTAAATCTCGATATTGTTGTTATGTGAAAACAATTACGCGTGATGGAATTTGAACATATTTTAACTTAATTTCTCCGAATTTCTAATTAGAAAAGCCTCTTCAAAATAGTATCACCAATCATTACGCGTCAATGACTTCGTTAAAAAAAGGTTCGAAAAAAAAAACTCGTTCTCAAGGTCCTAGAAAGGAGAGGGTCCTCAATAAGGTCACTTTTTGCGCGCAAAAAATAGACTCTTGGCGCTACCGCATACATCATTGTTACACTTTCCTCTTTACCCGCGCACATTCGTCATTTTTTGCAGCGATTTATCAGGTAGTAAAGTTTTTGCCCTATTATTTCTCCTTTTAAAAACTGAAAGTTTCCTAACTTTGGACCTAACAACATTCCATCCTTTATTAAGCTCTCTACAAACATTGTTGAATCGTAAACAAATCCTTTCCCACCTTATTATACATCAATGACCAGACACCCTACATTTCTCTAAACCAATTCCTCAATAAAAGCTTCTTTACATCCCGAACCATCGATAAAAAAAATCACCTCCACGCATCAGTCGATAACCGCTAGTCTTAGTTTCCTAGACTCGATCACAGATCGCTCTGCCAGTCCAGAAAGACTTTCTCTCTAACCCAGCGAGCTGCGCTAGCGCGCAAATCTCGCGCGTTCTCTCGACGCACTATCACACACACGCCTGCCTCATGCGCCTCAGAGCGAAGGACTCCCTTTCACTTTTTCAGCGTCTCTCTCGCGTACGGACGCACGAACGCGGTGCGCGCAGCTCGCGCGAGCGCACGCGAATCTCGCGTGACGAAACACGTTTTTCAGATGCGGGTATGTATGTATGTACACTCGCGGATCTCTTTGCATGCGGATATTTTTGACAGTCAAGCATTTTTTTAATTATTTTATTTGGCCTTATTTTTGGGGGAGAGTTTGGTTTGGGTTTGAAGATCAGAATTTTTTGTGAATAATTAATAGATTTGGGAATACCCGGAGGAATGTGCGTATATTAAAATTCGATAATTATTAGTTTTTTGCGGCAGGTGAGAGGGACCCGATCGCTCTTAAATTTTAAGTTAAAGCTTTGAATGTTAATATCTGGTTTTGATTGTAACCGCATTATGAATTTTTTTTCTCTCTGATCCGTTATCTCCAAACAATTTATTTGTAAATTAGTGATTCATATGACGCTCTAAATCAAGTAAATTTGAAGAATTTTGCAAAAATTTGAATACAAAATGGTTTTTGGTTATATTTATATACTTATTTGAATCGCTAATATTTAGGCAGTATAATCAAATTGTAGATGCAAAGTTGATACAAAATTTTACGCATTTTAAATATTTTATGAAATTATCTATTTCAGAATACTACCTACATATAACGAGTATTGATAAATTTGAATGATTTAACATAGTTTTTTTATCGTACGATTAAGAAATTATATCATTAATGAAATTGAGTAATCACACATTGCTTAAATTTTAGATAATAAACATAAATAAAGTCTATGGAAACATGCAGGTGATGTTGCTTCTCCTAAATTTTACCTTTATCAAAAGTTTATTATATGACAGCAGTTACATAACATTAATTACTTTAACATGTCAGTAATAAAACTAGGTAAAAATTATTTTTGCCCATTCTGATGTTTCCTATATATTCTTAAAGCAGACATGCATACTTGGGGATTTATAGCACTTCACTAATAACCCGAATTATTCGGTAATTTTCCAAGCCGGCGTTTTAGAAATTGTAAATGATTTGCCAGGCACATCTAATTCGTTATATCATGTACCTCACATTATTTATGAGAACCGGAGTAAATACCGTTTAAATCTATACTAAACGTAAAATATATAATTTATTATCATTGATATATGCATGACGATTGCCCCTAATTTTAATTATTCATCACGAAAATGAGAATTATATAATACGTATTATCACTAAATAGTCATACTCTGCAACTTTGACTCAACCTTTGAATTTACAAATCCACAGGTGGCATCCCCTACGGCAGCGTGAGCGGCCAGCTGGCGAACTACGTACAGGCCCAGCAACCGTCTTTCTACCCGTACAACGGGCTGCAGCAGTACGCGGCGTCCGCCTCTGTGGTAGTACCCAAGATCACCGCGCCCCTCAGTCCCATCTACTGAGCTACCACAATCTTCGAAACCGAGAGAGCTTTACGTTTAATTTAGTTACTAATAAGTTTTACGTGTAAAGTTTGACCTTCTTATGCAGAAAAATCGTTTTTAATAAGAATTTGTTATTGTTTTGTGCAAAATTATAGCCTGACGGTTAAACGCTGGATACTGGCTTTTATTTATTAGCTCGACACGAGCATGAAATTAAAAAAAAAAAAATGAGAAATTAAATTATTAGGAATACAGACACGTAACGCGTTATCAATCTCACGTGGTATCCGAATGCTATTTTTTATGTAATATTATACATATAGTTGTAGTTAATGTTAAGGTGCATTTATAGGAAAAAGAAAAGAAAACGTTATATACTTTGTACTGAGGTAATTGCACGTTTAGAGAAAAACTTCAATTTGTTATGAAACTTCCTGTTATTCATATATAAAAGAAAATCTCTCTGCGACCTGTGTCACGTAAAACACGAGTGCATTGTACTTATAGAATGGCATTAAGTAACGCCCAACTATCATCATGTCTTTATTAAATATCATATCTTTATACCTCGAGTGAGTCATGTACAAAGCTATACACGTGTTCTGCTGACGCAGTGACAAATTACAATAATATACATATGTGGAGAAAAAAAAAGAGTTCCACACTTATAAGCCTTTGTCAATAAACCGTATTATCTCGTCTTCCTCTCATTGTATTCCCAATAATATCCCAAACAAAATCCCTCGACGACCTATACGTCTGTATCGAAAGGTCGATCGACTCGCTATAAAAAGAACACTCAGCGACTCGCACATATATACACATCCGCAGTCGCATTAACCGACGCCTGGAACACTCTAGAAAAAATCCCCTCTCATTCAACCGAAAAACGCCTACATAAATAATCGTGCTCTGGTCCATCCTAAAATTCAAAACCGCGCGCGCGGTCGTCGGGCGATAAATTTCTACGGGCGATCGATGAACGCGCGTATATATATACAGTCGGCGGCGTGCGCCGCGCGTGTCAACCAAGCGCCGTGAAGGCCGACCGCTTTGGGCAAGTCCCAGCGGGAAAGATATATATAGGTATAAGAGAATCTTGCGAAAAAAAAGTGGCGACGGGTGACAAAGACTCTCGGTACACTTGTTCATTCATGAAAGACCGAGTGCAGTAGTAGTCGCGGATGCGCCGCGACGGAAGTTGGGAAAAGAAAAAAATCGCCGGGGGCTTTGATGCGCAAGGTTTAGTGTCAGTGATAAGGGGTTACAGGTTCCGTAGTTACGTGCATTTTTTCGCAGAAGTTTAGGTTGATAAATTTTGGCAAAGATGACATTTTATCACGTGATTGGGTAAAGTTTCGTTTGATTTTACAATGAATCTACGAGGATGAACATATACTTATTACTGCCTACAGATTCGTCTTCGTTGCATAATCATCTCGGTATCATGCGGCGGCGCTTTGGGTTTTATCTCGCCAACGTGCCTGGATCCCTCCTACACAGCGATTTATTGCATATATTCGTTTGAAAATCTCGATACACTCTGAATTATAGAACGGAATTAAAAAGTCAAATTTATAATACGTAATAATTTTCGGCGATATTTATACCTCGTTCGTGCGTATATAAACGGCAAATCAAAATTTTCTAATAAGATTCTTTGTAATGAAACGGTCCTTATGTAATTCAAGATAATGCGCGGTTTCTAATTTTTTTCTTTGACGTATACTTGGGTATAAATAAGGTATGTGGTAGTGTTATGATGCTCGGTTTCAGAGAGAAAGATGTTACACTTAATCTCGCCGAACGGGTGTCATTTCTCAAAGCGTGACAGTTTCGTCAGATGCTTTACGTTGTCGATGGTATTAGCATTTCGAGGACCGCTATCTAAATTTCCTAATTCTGCAACTATATTGGTCTTTATTGATTCGAGACTTTTGGCACGCTTGGTGTATGGAATATATGTCGAATTTCACATCCCATTTCGTTAAATTTGAATAAACATCTAACTTTCGTGTTAGAAATGGTTAAAAAAGGTAAAAATCGACTATACACATAAGAAATTAGTTAATCATTCTAAAGTGTTCTTCGATATACTTAATAAAAATCCGTTTTTACGAAAAGAAAAGAATTCTTATGTATTTACCGAAAATTCTCTTAATTCAATTACCATTTTTCTTAGGAAAATGTAAAATCAATCACGATTAGACATAAATATGAACGGATTATTGACAATTAGTATTCATATCAAGTTTTAGTTGAATTAATTAATCAATTTTTTTTCGTAACTACAAGAGACATTAAAGTGCAAATTATTTTAAATTTTCGCTCGATGTGTGGCCATCGTAATTACTTCTGTTGCTATAAATACGATTTCTTCTATCCTGGGATAACACAATTCTACCTTTTGTCAAACATCACAAAAGAATCCTTTCTTATGCAAATTATTCAGAAGAGACAAAAAACGTTTCGTGGAATCCCCATTTACCCCCTATACTTATAAACAAAATTCCTTGTACAATAAACGTGCAGCAAAAAAATACCTTGTACAAATTGCTGAAAAAAAAAATTATCTCCCAAGATCTTTATTAGTCCAAAAAACTTACCGTTTAATCATTGTAACCCCTAGCTTCTTCTACCTGCTATACTAAAAAAAATCACATTCCAAAAATAAGTTAAAAAAATATATATATCACACCAAACTAAAAAAGAAACTCCATATACCTACGTAATTTCCTCGTAGAAACTCATTTTTTATTTTTACAACACATAACCATATTTCTCTCCAATTGAATACTACACTTCCTTCCCGCATTATTTATAACACCATCCATTAACCAATTCCAGCATACTTTTCCGGAGCAATTCAGCGTGCGCCTCCCCGCTATTACGCTCTGCACATGTCATAACAATCGTCACAGCAGCCCGTCCCCACCTATCCTCCAAGACCATTAAATTTTTCCAGAGGATACTTTTGGCAAGCTTGGCCATCGCATCGCTCGCTCTTTCGTAATCCACCGGTATACAGCTATATACATACAACCCGTCACCGAAAAATTGTTAGATTCGCATGGCGCGCAATTTATTATTTTACTTTCCACGCTTCGCTCGCGTTGCCACCCGCTTTTTCTCCTCGCGCTTTTCTCTTTTGGTAGAAACAATACATGTGTACCTGTATAATATGCGGCACTTCTCGCTCGGTTCTTTGAGTCCGTTTTATTTGGTTATGCAAAGAAGGCGGCGGCTGCCGTTGCATTACACGCGTATGTAGCTACGCGGATTCTTGCGACGGTGAAAGCCTCGCTTTGTTTTCGTCGCTGCTGCTGCTGCTGCTACCGCGGACGAAATGTCCAGGCGTATAATGGTTTGAAGAATGGTCGAGATTAGTGGAGAGCGCGATCTTTTATTAATAGACGTGACTCTGTGTGTGTGTACGTGTGTTTGTATATATTTGTATAATGATGGAAGGAGAGTTTATTGGAACCAGAGGGAAGCTGGATTTCCCAAGATATTTAAATCTATAGAAGAATCGACGATGTTAAACGATCTTATGTGTATACAGAATAATTTGCCTATAAATCTGCGGCCGGCGCGCGCGTGAATTCGTCGGCGCCGGTTCCGAAGAAACGTGTTCATAAAGACTCGGACGACTCTAATATTGTAGTTAATATAAATTCGCCTTAATGTATTCGCTTATTACGCTTGAAAATTTGTCCGACCATCCTCCTAATATTATAATTAATACAATTTATTTTAATGTATTCGCGTATTACACTGCGTCTACCGCACGCGCGCGCGGCAACTGCGAATAATACTTTAGCAAACAAGCTGTAAACCGCAGAATGTGCGCGACGCGTTATTACTGTGACTAATGCAGAGCTCGAAAAGAGATTCTTTTATTGCTGTGTCTGTATACATATAGGCTCATGGTGATTGCCGCTTTGTCGACTTTGCCGGCTCTTTCACTGTCGTTTAATTTTTTGTTCGGTCATGTACACGCACGGAGTTTGGCCGGTCGATGACCACTGGTGTGAAAACCCATAGAGGATTAACGAATTTAACACGTTGAAGAGAAATTGAAGGTATGGGTTGTGCTGGGAGGAGAATATGTTTTACGAAGGTGTAAGATAAACGCAGCGTAATGGGGATTATGACGTAATAATCACTTTTTCTCCATGGTTACGCATGTTCAATCGTTCGTTTATAGTGATATTCCCGATATATTTCATTTATAAAGGCTATAGAAGTGCTCGTGTAGTCAGGGGATTTGTCTGATTGGCAGTGAATGTGGCTGTTCAATACAGATGTGCCAAAAATATTTGTTACCTCATTCACTATAAAAAAAAAACAATGAATTATGTAGGATTTTAATATTAGATGATGGGTTTATCTAACTGCTTATTCTTTTTAAGTCGTCTTTGAAATTAAATTAGCCAAACTTTACATGTGTGCTACACAATGCTACAAAGAAGAAGTTCCGAAACTGATTTTTTAAAATTATAAATAATATAAAATTAAAAGATAGGCATTATTAATATGCTTTATACTTAATTCCGTTGCAAGTAGATTTACGTCTAATGCAGTCAACTAACTTATATAATTTCATGAGAATTCTCCTTCAGTAAAATAATTAATACTTAGCTCATTTCTTTTGAGCGTTATCTTTATTTTATCTTTGTGGATTAAAAAAAAATAACTAGATTCTCTTCTTTTAAATTTTTAGCTACTTATATTTAAAGCAGATTTTAATAACAACACTTCCTCTTATTAAATTAAAGAAATTGAGTTATAGAGTTAAGAAATAATGACTTAGTATTTAAAGAACTTAAATAAGCAACCCGATTTTTTTTAAACGCAAATATTTGTCGAATTCCATATATAAGTATTTAAGGTATTTGTTGATTAAATCGGTTAGTCGATCGAACGATTATTTACAAAAATGGTTTTCAGGTATCAGAAACGCATGAATAATACATTTTTCGAATAATAAAACTCAACAGCAAAATATTGTTATTTCAAATAACGATGGTGCTCCAAAAATAGGCATATTCGAATAGCAATATATGTAAATCTGGGTAACAGAGGTTCTTACGCTGAATAATAACGTGTGTTAATGTGTAAGTCGCAGTGTTATTTGGATAATCACACGTTTTGTATGTTAATTATACCAGCTTGAATTCTCCTCTCACATATTGTGGCACCAGTTAAAACGTTAGTCACTATGGATCTCCCATTCAATTTCACTTGTATCGAATGATTACGTATTAGAGCAAAGAGCATCACAATAAAACTGTCTTGGCTTCCGAAACGTGTTTTTTTAACAATCATCATTGTACATTAAGATATACAAATAGATGCTTTTATACCATTAGAATATAAACATTCTTGTATATTATTGGTTTAGGGATCAAATCATGCTGTCATTTGATAGCTAAACAGATGGGTTATATAGTGAAAAATTTATGAAAATGTGAAAATTTAAGTGTAAATTGATCAAATTACTAGTCACGTATTTCTTACAGCAGTTTTTGAGTGCTAATATTTCGTCCGCAATCTTCTGTTTATCTCACTGCTAATGGAGTATTACTATTTGAATTTTCCCATTGTCTTTAGTAATACTGAAACATACTAAACATCCCTAATCTAAATGTTTCTAAGAAGATTTACCAAAAGACTTTTCTTAAGAATAAAACGTTTCCCATATCGAAGAAAAAAACCGCGGCCAATTTATTGGCAATTAGCCTTCTTCAAACTAAAGTTATTTTTCTAGTAAATTGATTGTTTAAATTCTTCTGTTATATATTGAAGGTATGTGTTAAGATGACGAAAAAATTTTTTTAACGACATTTAATTATTATTGCCGTATTGCTAAATGCTTTTAAGGTGGTTCGAACGCGAACGTTGGCGTTAAATATAAACATTTTTTTAACTACGTTTTCGAATATATATAGAGGCAGGCACAAAAGGGAAAAAATCCAGTAAATAATATTATTAATAATTTTGCAATAAACTATTAAATGAAATCCATTCTTCGCTAATACAATGTAAGTATAATATGTACAAATCTCATGAAAGATGCGACAAAACCCGAAATCACGATTTAAAAAATTCTTCAATTCCTATAAGAGGAAGCAAAATCAAGCATTCTCACTGAAGAACATGCACGTAAATGCATAAATAAGCCAACCTTTGCATATCCTTTTTTTCTAGAACAAAAGAAAACAACTATTATGCATGCAACCTCTCGCCCGTCATTTCAAGATCCTCCGCGTCGTGAAAACTCTCTCGCACACAAGCTATACCTACTGCAGAGCTATAACGCGCGAGAATTAGCGCGGCGCCGTTCGCTTTCCTCTCCAAAGTGGAGCACGTGCATACCTCCTCGTAGTATGCATAATATCTCACAGACTCGCATATATATCCTCTCGATCCACTTGGCCAGCGACAGACAGCGCGTCGCGCGGATTTCCGAAAGAGAAAAAGGAGGCGCGACGACACACGCGAGCGATGCAGCAACGCTATAACGCGCGCGATTCCTGCATCGTTCGCGAGGTCATTAACTCGGCGTACTTCCCGCGCGTCAACTCCCCCGCCTTTTTTTTTCTTCATTCATCGCGTCTCTCTCTCTCTCCCTCTTTTGCGCGAATCCGCGAAATAGACCAGCGGCCGCGACGACGACGACAATGACGGACCCTCGCCCCGTAGGGAGAAAGTGTATAAATGTCATTGTGAAGCTCGCGTGCACTTTAGTCTTCATGAATCGCACGCACGATGCATTACGCACCGCACGTAAGTACTTTTATGCCGAGACGGATGTATTATACACCGCGCGTTCGGTTTTCGTGATATTGGGAAATAAGGAGGAATAGAAGGTGGAGTGGATCAGCACCTGCTGTCAGGTGTATCGGTAAAGAAGAGGAGTAAAACGGGCGAGAGAGAGAAAGATTGCGATACAGGTGTAGCACACGAGAAACTAATTTGTCAGCGGGCGAAATTTCGTGGGTCGGGGACACTGCTGACGTTTATTCGCATCGACAGATTTGATGCGTGAGATGAGCCGCGCGGTGTTGTATAGTTCTTCTTCTTCTTTTTTTTTGTCGTTTTGGTTGCGCGAATTTCGGGTTTTACGTTTTTTTTCGGATGTAGAAAGTTGTTTAATAATATAATATTGCGAGAGTTAGTTTTTTGACGTGCGATTATGGTAATGGTAATAAATACCGCGCGGTTCGTTTCAACAATATATATCTACGAATAATAATAAATCACGTCGCTGAAAATTTATGAAATAGTCTTCTGTAATCAAATTTTTTAAAAACGATTGAAACGATTTTAAGCCTATAAATTCCTCGTGAATTTCTGTTTAAATTAAAAATCAGACAATATCGCATCGCTTATACATTGGCTTCTGCATGCTCGTAAAATTAAAAAAAGGACTTCGCGATCTGAATAAACACATTTGTTTTCAACCGCTTTATACAGCACTTTCCTCGCGCTTAACAGAACTCAACGGGCAATTTAGCTTTTACTTTTACGACCATCCACTTCTACAATAGTATAATTAGACTACAAACGGCACCAAACCAATTGCATGTACAATTCAAGCTCACCGCGAGCCAACCTTACGCAGGAGAAACTAATCAACAGTCGCGCACCCCTCCGCGTCGATAATTTGCGTAACAACGACCTGCTAACACACCTGCACTTTTGCAACGCGACAGCGGCGAAAGAGAGAAAGGAAGAAAAAAAGAAATTCGCTGTAAGAGTAGGTATAGAAGAGAGAAAAAAAATCCTCGCGCTCCCGCGCGCCTTTATTGTTAATGACTCGACAGTGTTCGCCGCGCGCAGCGATTTTAACGCTCTGAAAAAATGTCCAGGCTCCAGTGATTTCGCGCGCACTCGCGCCGCTGTTAACTCTTTCACCAATTATCGCTAATCTTTGCACAACCGCTCTGCTATTTTTTTTTCTCTTATTACCGGAGGCACGTCTGTATAGAAGTGCACACGTATGTATGTATCACCTGCGTACGAGTAATTCGATTTATATATGATTCCGACAGGCACTGTTGAACTGCGTTGCGTGGTTTAGCCTTCTCTGCTATGGGGACGCGGCCAAAGGCGTTGCCCGTAAGTACAAGCTGAATTTACTATGTATGTTTGGTCGTAATAGAGATAAGGTGTTAGTTTGGTAATGAAGAAATAAAATGTTTGCCTGGTGAAGATTGATTGGAATATTATATATATGTGAAATAATTGTCATCAAAGTGTTTACGTAAAAATGAGAAAAACAAATTCGAGTGATTTCAATAAATCAAGCACGTGTTACGTTAGATCATTATTCCTGGTTATATTGACACCTCGGGTGCTTCTAAGTAGCAATAATTAACACTTTTGTATGTCGCTACGGAAAACTTTCTATTTAAGAGCTTATAAACGAGGTTTTCAAGGTGCACAAGAAATCAATTCCTGCGTAACTATATATTTCCACAGAATTAAAATTTTCTTGGACTGTTTTCATTAAGAGAACACTCAATTCCATAGTGCATACGAATCTTACAGTATCTCATAATTAATTTATATGTTGTAGGTATAAATTTAAACGAAGGCGATCATAAAAGAATCGTATTTTTTCCCGCACAAGTGTTTGTTTTTAAATATTCTTTTTAAGGAAATGAATTTTATGACTTTATTAGTGATTAGATATGCAAATTGAAGAATTTCACAAATTATCGTGTGTTGTAGAGTGTAATAAAATAAAAATTCATCTATGTTTTAGTTTTAAAAAGGTATACATATTTATATATGGCTGTACTATGGAATTCAGTACACGGGTTTTCATTAATGTAGCATGTTGATGAAATGTTTGTATTATTAAGCAATTAAAGTGTTACTCTATTGCTGTTTTTCAGTGTCAATTTATACAATATTCTATTTATACATTTTCTAGGTTCTTTAAAATTCTTTCAACATACATAACACTATTATCATTAAATTTTCACGCCACTCATTAAACAAATGCGTTACGAAAAAATAATTCAACTATCAAATCTCCAACCACCACAAAACCCCCGTAACAACATTTTTAACGATCTACTTGCAGCTTCAGATGTGCTATCTCACTTCGCCCAAACCGTCGGCACGGTCCTCGTGCCAACCCTCGCCAACGAGCTCCACAACACGCGGGCCAACCGCTCGACAGCTCAGGGCGATGTCGCTGCCACCCGTCGGCAAGCCACACCCCAGGATGCTCCACTGGAAAACAACAACAACGTGATTCCAGGAGCTGGTCTGCCCTTCGGTGGCCAGGGGTTCCCGTACCAGTACGAGCGTACTCTCAGCTACCGTTACCCGCCCTACGCCCAACAGCTGTCCCAGAATTTCTTCCCCGGAGGAGTTGGATTCGGGAATGGTGTACCCCTGGATCCGAGGTTCTTCCAGGGACAGTTGGGTGGTCCTCAATTGGCGCCGATTCAGCCGACGATTCCCAAACCGCTGAACGCGAACATCAACGGGAATGGGAATAATAATCTGAAGGTAGGGATGGAGAGGAGTTTTTTTAGAGATGAGAAAAGATTTTGTTGGTGTAAAAGTTGTGGGTCTGACGTCTTTATTAAGGTTTTTTGCCGTGTAAAAGTGTGATTCATTGGTTTTCGAAAAACGGACATTTCTGTAAGATTAAACGGGTTATAATATGGGAATACTGGAATTGCAAAAAAATTTCGCGCCATAAATTATATATTTTACGAAAAAAACGCCGACGAGGGGTTTATTTATTGATTTAATTTAAATGAAATTTGAAGATGAGATTGATATCGTTCAAAACTTCGAAGTACATTCCATCATAATAAAATTTAATATATCTAGAATCGAGATTCTTCGGAACTGTAAAAATAGAGGTGAATTTCTAATAATACTGAATTTAGCAACAATTTCTATACTAAAAATTTTCTTAATGAATAATAAAAAGAAAATACGTTTTCTCTTTTACAAAAAACCCTTAACATCCCTTCCAGGAAACCGGCAACAACAACGTCAACTCCATCCAGCCCCTCGAGTCGAACGGTGACTCAAAATCCAGTGCCCAGAGCCGTCAGCCCTACGACGACAGTGGATTCGCGGCTGCGCCCTTCGGCCTACAGGGCGGTGCTGGCGGTCTCAATGGTGGCTATGACCCTACTGGTGGCAACTTCCGCGTGAACAACCGCTTCTCGGCGGTCGATTATGAGCGATACCGACAAAACTACTACAGCAACCCTCAGCAAAGTACCCAGCAGCGCGCCGGAATTTTCGGGGCGGGATCGTATAACGATGGACCTTCGTTTAATGGAGGCTCGCAGTTCAGGTCGAATCTAGATTATAGCGGTGTGGGTGTTGGAAGGATCGGGGGACCTGGTCAGGAAGGACTTAGGTATGTATTTTTAAGTGGTTTGTCGATAGGGAATGTGTAAGAGAGTAAAGGTCGGGAGTTATTTCTAGAACGATGGGAGACGCGGTTATTTCGGAATCGTCGAATTAGATTTTATCATGGAGAGGATAAAAATTTTGATATATTTGACAAATTCGAGAAGTTTCAAGGCACGTGAAGTAATATCATGATATAAAACGAATTTATTCGGCAAGTTAAATCTTATTATGCTATTTATATATTTCATTTTGGAATGATAATCTTAGACTATGTGATATGTCTTCTATTTTTATTATATCACCTGAAATCTGTGAAAAATCTAATAAAAATTGAGAAACGTAGAATACATTAGAAACCAAAACGAGGCTTTTCATCGGCTCAAGCATGCGGATGTTGGCCAACTATATACTTTATTCCCTAATCTCACGCGTCGTTTTAATGTGTATCAGTACAAATCGTTATTCAAAAATGCGCGCGCGTTTTTTGGACACTTGTATAATAAATCTCATGGTTTTTAATTTAATAGGCAGATGCTTTTCATATATTAATAGATAATTCAACTCCGAGGCCCTTGAAGCTTACGACCATAAACCAAAATTATAAAAAATGTTTAGAATGTGTAATAATCTACATATTATTTCAAATTTTTGTGTATTAAAATTCTAGTATTCAAAATAATTTCAAAATGAATACGTTTCCCTATTAGTTAAAAAATAGTTACATATGAAATCAAATATCAATCAACTATTTTTTTTAATTCCACATAAAATAAAGTGCATTGTTTCAATAGCTCCCCCATTAATCTTAACTAAAATTTTTCGAAACCCAGGTCAAGCAACGGCATCGGCGGCATCGGCGACCCATACTTCGGCAGCTTCCTCCCCGGCCCATACCAGACGCAACTCAACTACAACTCGCTGCCAGGCGGTGGCGGTTCCCCAGGTGGCGGCGGCGGCGGCGGTGAAGGTCCTCCCTTCGACGGCTTCGAGCGCTCCTCTAACTTCCGCTCGCCCTTCGGCAACCTCCAATACCCGGGTGGCTTCAACTTCTACCCTGGCGGTAGTGCTGGAAGCGCCGCAGGTCCTGAATTCAACGAGCCCGACTCTTCCCTAAGAGCCTCGTCGTCTAAGGAAACCGTGTCGTCCTCGACAGGAGCTGCAGCCTCGCAAGATAACAGAGAACGGGAGACCCTGGAGAGATTAGAAGACGCAGCATCGAGGCCGGTAGAGGGTCAGAAGGTGAGGTTCGTCACTGCGAGCGACAAGAGCGAGGAGGAGGAAGCGGAGGAGGAAGAAGAGGAGACCAAGTCGCGGTCCAACGATGGACAGGCATGAGGGTGGCTTACTTGCTGCTGGTGTTTGCTGCTGTTGCTGATGGCGAATTCGCGAATTATGTTTTTGTAAGAGGATGCGCGCACGCCTGTTGCGTACAAGCGTGGTTTTGTATTACCCTGTAACGGATATAATAATATGTATTGAGCGTACACTGTATCTACTTATGACGAGTATTATTATTGTATTCTTATATTTCTTAATTTAATGATATATTTTTAATTAGACGACTGTGAACGAAATAAATAAACGTCTTTGTAATACTCCATTTGCATTATGTTTCCTTCCGTTTCTA
The DNA here is from genome assembly GCA_900474315.1 of Torymus auratus. Classification (NCBI taxonomy): domain Eukaryota; kingdom Metazoa; phylum Arthropoda; class Insecta; order Hymenoptera; family Torymidae; genus Torymus; species Torymus auratus. The sequence continues at coordinate 8,005 of UXGD01001159.1, read as the reverse complement.
TCCCCCCTTGCTGAATAAAGAGTGTATTTTTGGTAATGAAATGGTAATTAGTTTAGTCAAATATATGGTCGGAGATAATTATCTGACGTTTCGACCCTTCGAAACACTTCGTATATGAATTTTATTTAGAGGAAGTAACGTGATGATTTTGCTAAAATGGACATTAAAACTTTATTAATCTTTAAAGATTGGCCTTGTTGTTTTGTTCTGGTTTACCGTGAGAACAAAAATTTTTGTGTTACCGTGTAACAATAGTTGACATTGAAATCCCTTGACCATTAGTAACGTTACCATGTGAAGTATTTACGGAAATAAATAATTCTAAATGCCGAGGTTAAATTAAAATTTCTTATCTTCCTTGCAAATAGTCGTAAAATGATATAGTCGGAATAGTTTCGAGCTTAAAAAGTAGAGATAAGAATGCAAATCCTTTATTATTGTATATACCGTGTGAGAATTCTTACCTACTTTAAACACGTAACTCAGATGCGAAGCTATAATCGTAAAGCAAAAACATTAAATTTTTATCGTCGCATTACAAAAAAGAAAAAAAAACACTTGTTAACTGTCATCTGAAAACGTTTTTTTTTTCTTCTATCTCCTTTTCGAAAACTCCTCGCGCTGATTATTTGCGAAACCCAGCTGCAATGTCGCAATCCTCGCATCGTAAAAACCAAAAACGGTCGCGCCTCAGACCTTCGCTCCAAAAAAACTCCATCCATAATTCGTCTCTTTTTCCCATACTACACAGTACATCCAAGCACCTCGTTCAATTAACGTCGAGGTATGCTAATGACGCGGAGCGCCCATCATCGTTTGCCTCAATTTTTCACAGCTGAAAAAGGATGGGTACGTATCATCAGCGCGACGAAGGGAATATCTTGGAATCCCAATGGATCGATGAATTACATAAATTATTTATAAACATCTCGCGCTCGCGCGCGCGCGCAATTATATGAGCGACAAGGTCGCGCGCCTTATAATATTAATCAGCGATCGACTTGTGCAATATGAAAATATATATATATATAAGGATAACACTTTGTGTAGCGCGCTCGTAAAAATTCATTGCCGATAAATAAAAACCTCTCCTATACCTTGCAACCTACTTCTACCTATTAAACAAACAAACATCTCAATTCGCGCGCCCGATCGGTTCTCCCACGGCGAATCTAGATTTCGAGCGCGTCGCTCGTAAAAAGAACCCGCCATTATTCGAACGTGGGCGTATACATGCGTGTACATACACTTGTACGTACAAAACACAGCATTCCCTTTCGCGCTGCACTCGTCTTCATATATAAAATAACGCTTGCGACACTTCACCTATAGGCGCGTGCAGTCGGCTCGCGTGCGTTGCGCAAACGCGCGTACAGGTACGTACGGATAATTTTTCTCTCTTTCTCTCTCTTCGCTATATAGGCGGCGACGATCGGCTGCTCCTCTCTCTCTCTCGTTTTATAAATAAATGAGGATCCCGCGAGCGCTCGATTATTATATGCATGATGCGACCCGCTCTCGCGTAATTGCTAACCAACCTACTGGATACCTATATATCTTCGACGACACAAAGAGAGCCCTCGACACCGTCGAGCGTAATGATATCGTGAAAAGAAAAAAAAATGTCGTAAGGATCCCCACATATCTATCGCTAATTTATCCGGCAAGTATGTGATTACGCTGATTACTCGCGCGCGGGTGGAGTAGCAGCATGAGCGACGACCGTCAACGTTGTCGCGAATTCGGCGGCTGTGGTATATAGCCGCTATATTCTGCCTATGCCGATGTGTTTTGCAACCAACAACTGAGCCGGCTCTTCGCATGTACGACAATGCAGCGTATTATTAGTCGGAATATGGACGAGGACGCGCACGTATATACACACAGACAGATACGTATGTATGTACGTACGTGCATTGTCGGTCGCAAGGGGTGGGGGTGTGCGTAAGGAGCTCTGTCGGTCAGTGTCGTTTTGTCTCAGTAGCTCGTTGTTCATTGTTTTGTTGCACGGTGGCTTTATAAAAAGCGCGTGCACGTTGCTGTAGGTGGTCGAGACGTATACTCAGCGCTGCCTAGGACGCATCTACTACCCCCTCGTTGTGTATCTGTCTGTCAGTCTGTCTGATCGGAGTTGCCATGGCTTGCTCTAAAATCGTGAGTGTACTGATATAAGATTTTGTCAGATAACATTAATGTTATCCGGGGTTGTTATTGTTTTGGGGTTGATGGGAGTTTCGAGTGGACGTTTTTGAAAATCAATAATACTGGTTGATAATCTAAGATAACGATTGTTTTGTGAATTTGTAAAAAGTGTATTTTATTGTGTTGGTGTGTAAAAAGTAAGGATTGGGGGTGAAATGAATTTCATTGAAATATTGATAGTAAATCTAATATCACGGAATTTAATAGAACGATTTTGAATAGGTTCGACATTGTGGATAAAAATAGAATGCAATGCCATCATGAACGGGTAACGTAATTTAACCGGTTAACGGGTACACTGTCAGAAAACTTCCATATGTATATATTGTGTTTATGTTTATAAATGTACACGTTGAATACCTATATATAAGGAAGTTATTTAATAGTGTAGGATTTTTTACAGTTTTCTTGACAAAACTGGTACAAGCAAATTATTTACCAAAATACACAATAATTTGCAATTGTATAAAACGGTTGTGTACCAATTTTGACGAAAATCGATTGAAAATTTGAGAAAGTTATTAAAATTCATACATACATGATGCAATACCAGAATTGACATGATTTTTATTCATACATATTGTTACGGGTTCTCACTCGTAACAATATATGATATAATACCAGTTAACCGGTTAACTTAAAAATCTTATAATGGGAAATCCAGAAAAACGTGTTCTTAAATTATAATAGATACATCCATTTCATTTAAGATACTATCTTACAACGAATTATACATCTTTATTATAAAGGAAAACTGTTAAAATATTGTAATAATATATGATAATACTAAAATACCATTAAATAATTTCCAAAAGTTTAGAAATTATTTAGACCTAAATAAATTTTTGATACAAAATATTAAATCCGTATACGTTGCATAGAAGAAGCATATGAATTCATTTTCGAAAATTGTTGCTTATTAGATTCTGTCATGACGTAACAATTACGAATTCACCAAACTGGGCATTTTCAAAATCTTACATCTTCTCTAGTACTTAATACAGTATGAAAATCTGATGAGTTCATAGAAGATAGACAGCAATCTGTTGAAAAGTGCAATTATCTAAAATGCCACGCTTTAGCTAAACTGTTAATTGAATTGATGAAAGCTTATAATCTAATTAGTACCACTTATTTGACAGATACAAATCACTTCCTCAACTATGAAAGAAGGTCATTTTCGAATTAATACGAATTGAATAGATCTTTAAAACTTCTTTGTATAAACTTCAGTTTAATCAAATGATTCTATTGACTTTAAAATTAAATAATTATACAAATGTGAAACCATTAATTATCAACTAAAAATATATTTTGCTTTACAGCTTGTAGCACTTTTGCTCGTCGCCCTGCTGTCGGTGGCGTCAGCGAAACCTGGCTATTACGGTGGGCTTGGATATTACGGAGGCTACGGGGGCTACCTTGGCGGTTATGGTGGTTATGGCTACGGTTACCCCTATTACTCTCGCTACCCCTACTTCGGTTATGGCAGCGGATATGGCTACGGATATGGTAAGCATACCAGTTGACTTTTGCTTCACAAAAAAGGTCACTATACAATAACCTGTTCAGTAAAATGTATACTTGCGTGTGGGTTTAGCATTTTACAGATTGACAGAAACAAAAATAACTTTATGGAATTTTTTCGGATTTTACATTTAAAAACTAACGATAGTATATGATGAATCACAAACGTATCATCATTTGCATTTCTAATACTGATCATTAGGATCATTTAAATAAAAAGCTAAATTGCCTATACACCCACGTATACGTGACAACGTGTTCTTTCACAATCGCGATCAAAAAGTCAAGTGGAGAATATTCGTAGGACTTGACCAAATCGTCCTAATTATTCTAATCGCTTATAATTTACGAATGACACTGATGCAAATGGAAAACTATTTCACCTAGGTTATCCCTACTACGGCTACGGATTCGGCAGCGGTTACTTCATCTAATCGCAATCGTCGCTGGAGTCTCAACGCATCGTCATCATGAGCCCGACGACGATACCTCGCCTCGGCGGCAGTCCGATACGAGTCTCATCACGAGCTTCAAATCCTGCGCATCTTCGCTCTATTCTCTTCTTTCTCGTTTTATAAATCTCGAAATCTCTGTTTTTTTGCAATAAAAGAAAAGATAATGCATGTTGTTAAACCTGTCTCTATGCGATTCTATTTATATATATAGTAAACAACTTCTTTTGCTATTTATTGTTTTTGTTTTGATTGAGTGTTTTACTATTATACAATATTGATGCAGTAATGTTCGAAAGTGGATAATGAGATTCAATTAAAAATACTTGAGAAAGAAAGCGTTCATTATCAAAGTACAAACAAATTCTAGAATAATATAAGTTTAATGTAAATCCATTATAATCGAAATGGTTCCAAAGAATTATATAGGTTTAAGTCGATTTCAGCAACTTACTATATTCTCTTTGTTCTTTTCCCTCGATATGGCATTGACATACATAATAAAAATCACATTCTTTTTGCAATAAATATTGATTGTAATTTTTTTCATGCATAACTTTATATCCAACCGTTTATTGCTAACAATAAGAGACGCGGCACTCATCTCTTCTATAACTACGAAAAAAATGTTTTTAGTATTATTGCAATACCTCGACGTATACTACAGAAACTACATTCATGTTCTGAGACATTAGTAGCGGCTACACGCAGTCGTTTGCCACGGAAAAATATTATGCCACGAAATTACCGACAATCTTATCTCTGATTCTCTTACATCTGCGGCCTTCCCTCTAACGCAGCCAAAGGAGTGTATGAAATAAATTTTCCTCCTCCTGCGGCTCAAACGACCCATTCATAGTTTCGGTTTAATTTGAATAATGGCACTATGATGCGCACGCACACTGAAAATCCATTAGACATCGGAAAGCACGACGATCACAATATAGCCTTTCGACACGCGCTCGATATAATACCATAACGTTTCTCAGCTTATAACAACTAAATATTCGTAAAAAAGCGACGCCAAATATAGCCAAAAGTACGCGGATAAATTCGCCGAATAAAGCCGCACGCTTGCCGTGCAAAAAATCCGGCCTATCAAAAAAAAGCGCTTCCGTAGACTCGCAAAAAGCCGCGCGAGCGCGCACGTCTGCCAACCGGTGTCCTTGTTTCGGGATGTTTCGTAGAAATTACACGCAGAGATCTATCCCCCAAGGCCGAGGATGAGCATCAAGCGACTCTCCACTAAGGGAGAGGCTATCTCTCTCCTCAAATTCAGTCCCAAAATTATTCACGACGACACAACGCGATTTTGCCAACGACGCTCTCTCATCTCCTCTACACAGCGTTTCGTCAGAGTTGAGAAAAATTAGATATGTCGTTCGACCGCTCGATAAATTATTATATCGGCTTCTTTGGCCTAACGCGATTTCTACACCGTGCCACGCGTGTGTGTGTGAATCGGAGCGCGGTGATGTCGGCGATTTCTAACGCCCGTCGCAAGCTCCTCGCACACGCCCGCGTCGTTAGCGGCCAATTACCTATCACCGTTTGAGCAACGGGTTTCGTTATCACCGCAGTGTGTCGCCTTACGCGCTACTCGATTTGGTAATTTTTGCAGCCAAGGTCCCCCCGATATACCTCGTTTAATGTGTAGTGTAAAGAAGTTGTATTGCGGCAATTATTATTGCCTCGTTATCGGCGCGCGCGAGTATTCTTGAACTTGAGGATATACGCGCGGAGCGTTCTTTTGTGTCGAGAGAGGAGAGTTAAAGAGCCGAGTAAACACGTCGTCGTCGCGGGCGCGCGAGGTAAATGCACCTGTAGGCACGCGTGCGCGCAACGGTGAATGAGTAAACACTCATCGGCTATGAAAAAAAGATTTAATATCGATGGTATATAGTATAGAAATTTGTTGCGTAATTGAGAGAGAGAAGACGAGCTTCGAATTGTTTCACAACTATGAATTTTTCGCCAATATATGCTTAGAGAGCGTTAGGTTATTCGCAAAGTGGCGAGTGAAAATAAAAAAATTTTATGTAATGCGCGCGACGATTATAAAATAAAATATGCAACGCGCGCGTGTGCGTGCGCTTTCTCAACGTTAAATTTTTGTTTATTATAATATCGGAGGTTTTTTTTTCTTAATTTTTGGAATTCGTGACTCGCGCGTGAAAGCTATGAGAGATGCACACGCCAGTTACTAAATATCACGTTGATCGGATTACTACATCTCAGATGTTAGACTTTTATGTCTTCATTTATATACGGGGAATAGTTTTACAATGTTTCGACTGCAGTCGGATGCAATAATTCATATTTTACTCTGCTAATTAGAATGCATTAGGCTCATTAATGTAATTACATATAGAGTCGGTTAGAGATGACCGCGCTCGACAATAAGTCCTTGGTCTATCCGCCTGTTTTTAATATTCTTTCCACCGAAACAAATTCAGTTGCACAATTAATTATTCTGTCCTATATAATTTTACCATCCGCGAGGTATCACCTTCTCCAAAGCGTCGAAACAGAAAAAAAACAACGTGTCTTCAACAAAAAAGAACTATGCATATACATATTCTACAATGATTTTACGACTAATAAAAACACACGCACACACTACTCCCCTCTCTCTCAACATAAAGAAAAAATCATCGAAATGCAACCAAAGAGACGACTACGAAGCTAGCAATTATGCAGATGAACTCGTTCCTCCTACCGAAAAAAAACCTCACACGTCGAAACCGTGTCGTGACTTATTATTATGATCTCATATGTGTACACACGCACACACGATACTTCTAGTTCGAGCTTTTGACCCTAAATACCTGCAGGTCTGACGCAAGGCACGTGCAAAAACGATGATTGATTTAGCGCCGCACTTTCTCTCACTCTCTGCGCGAGCCGATGAGTGCGATGCTCGTCACTATATGGCGCGCATATAACTGTCGCGTAAACTGACGCGCGCTCGAGTAAAGGTGTCAACGGGACCACTTTTTTCGCTGCGCGAGTCTTGGTGGTCTTCATTAACGAATAAATGGATTGTGTTTGAATAAGCTACGGGTTCGACGTAGTGAATGAGAGGCTGCAGCAAAGTCGTAAAACCGCTCCGCATCCCTTGTTCGTAGCGATTGTGAGCGGAGAAGAAGGTCAAGTGAAGATATGACGTTTACGATTATGATATAATTGAATGAACGTTCATTCACTTGTATGGAGATGTTCGCGCAAATGCTTTTGCGAGGAAAATGTTTAATTATATTTTACACTAGTTTATATTGTGGATAAACGGGGATATAGTGTATGGAATTACATAAATTATAAGTGGATAGTAAATGATTATTTATGACTTTTGTTATAGTGCTTGGGTTAGCTAACTTTTGAAAGAGTGGAGAGAAAAATTTTTCTGCCATTAATTTTTTTATCAATTAGCTTGCAGAATATAACTTTAATTAGAATTAGTGATGCGTAATATATATTCTTTATGATATGCAAATATTTCACACATCTAAGACTAGGCGAATACAATACAATAATTCATTGAATAAGTTATAAATGAACCATAATGGTACGATTCTATTGAATAGTTAGTCATAGTCCAAGAATAAAAATCGTTTAACATTTTTCAAATTTTTTTTCGTAATTGTTAAAAAAAAGTCCAAAAATGAGATTTAAGGTGGTTCTTTCATGGGGATTCCCAATCAAATCAGTGCTAAATGAAAAGGTTACCTAAAATCGAAAAAACCACAGTTACTAATAATTATAGTTTAATCTAATAATAATACACTAATACTATAAATATAGTGTATTTAACATCACTAAAATAA
>UXGD01001158.1:0-39018 GCA_900474315.1 Torymus auratus | reverse complement strand
TTTAATAGCAGCAATAAATTACTTGAAAAAATCATCTTCTTTATAGTCAAAAGTTCTAGAGATATGCCCATATACATTTCAAATTATTTTGATTTCTAACTGCGTTGTGTACGCCTCGAACTGCCCAATTCTCTCTCCGACTAACACACGTAAAAAAGGCCCTGCCATGCCTTCGTTAAAAAAATACGATGTGTAACACGGGAATAATAGTATATTGTGTACCAAGGGCAAAAAGTGGGCTTTTTTAGACCGAGTGTGGAATTTGCATTGTACAAGTCGAAGACGAGCAAGCATGAGCCGAAGACGAGTGCGTTTTGCTAGCCGAAGACGAGTACTGCAACCACACGAGGTCAAAAAACCCACTTAGTTCTTGGTGCACACCATATTTTTTGTAACACAAGTATTGTTTTTCGTGTTTTTTCACAAAAACGAAGCTTATGAGTAGCGGGCAAAAAAGAACCTTTTTTGCCCGCTGCTGCTCTGGAGCGGGCAAAAAAGAACTTTTTTTGCAAAAAAAAATTTTCTTTGCCCACCGGTCTAAAAACTATTACTTTTAGTTCGCACAATAGGTCAACAAAACGCGAAAAACGTGCTTGTGTGACAAAAAAGCTATTTCAGACTCGGGTAAAATGTTTTCAGTATTTTTTACTTGAACGTTTTACGATACCCCTATTTCCAATTACATTATCACTCATATTACAATACGCGAAATGGTAAATGAAAAAAGATTCATATTTAAACTCAATTTGCCACACGAACCATCTTAAATCCGATCAAATTTCCATTCCTGCATTGTTACGAGTTAGAACTCGCAGAACATGACAGCATAAAAAATTCCAAAAACCTTTAATCCTTTAAAACTACCCTCTTCAATATTCAACTCAACCCACCTGACTCGCTTTGATCTCGCCTCCGATCGTCCGCGACTCGCCGCTCAGCGCCATCAGTTGCGCCTGCTCGATCTGTTGTTGTGCCTGTTCGAGCTCGTCCATCGACTCGTCGATGGTCTGGTCGCCGAGATTTCGTCCGTCCATGGCATTGTCTTCGATCCTGCCATCGAGCGGCAGGATGACGTCGCCATCGAGGATAATGGCGCGATCGGTGAAGCGATAGCGGTCGTCGATGCTGTCGTCGCTGTCCGCGACGGGCATCACGTCCGTGTCCGTGATCTTGACCACCGGGGCGACCAGCCGCATCGACATTTCGTGCTGGGCGACCGCGAGCCGCAACGCCTGCGGCACGCCGATCGGCTCGTACTCATGGTCACTGAAAATCGGGAAGAAACATTTTCTTTTGAGTTCGTGCTGGGGTTTGGATTTTAAATGATTAGTTTTGAGAATTTGTTTTTTATTAAAGGGGTGTATATAGTTATAAATATAGTTATATTTGATGTATCCCTTCAGAATTAATTAATATACATGACAATTTATTTCTTTTTCATTTCATATACAGTCATTTAGTGTATTTTTAACTCCGTTCCGTTAAATAAATTAGCATTGGCGTAATCCATTAATTTCAGCATTGTATGTTCATTATCGTTATTGAAAGCGAACAAATTATATAATTAAGAAAAAGCTATCACGTTATACGTGAACTTTAATTCGTGAGTCATTATATACCTTATCGAGTCGCCAAACATATATAACGTTAATTTAAGATACATTTTTCATGACCTATGATATGAGCTTTCTATTAGCTTTACGATAATTACTTGAGGAACTAAAAAAAGTTGACTTTAGTCCGAACACGATAATTACTTGCGTTGATGATATTATGTAACACCAAGAAAAGGCCTTACTCGTACTCTTATTCTTTTGAGTCTTGCGAGTAACATTTTGTTTTGATTCAGTAAAACCATATAAATAAATGTCTGTATTTTTATTTTTTACTTTTTATTTACAAAAAAAACTAATTATTTATTTATTATTTGAAATTTCTAAATATAATTATTCAAAGTTATTTGTCGCAAATTTCCAACTAACAATGTACATCAACTACATCAACAATAACACTAATTAGCGAATTCCACGCATTAGAATAATACACTCGTCATAAACGTACGCGCACGAAGTATCTGTTTACACGTTCGAAAATAGAGCGCTAAAATATCTCCACCTTTCGTTTGCCGCTCAAATATAACTCTAACCGTTTTTAATTGTCATTAGCGAGACTTTGTCGTAACAATAAAAAAAAAAAAAAACATAACTTTGCTTGTCTGACCCACATGCACGAGTGAAGAAAAACACATAAATTCACTTCAAAAAATACACCGCAGACGAATATATATATAAAACACCTCGTATAGACCAGCTTGACTCAGCGGGCTAAAAGCATATCGGACGTATACGCAGAATTATAAACGCGCAAGGATTTACATGTTCACCAAGAAAAACACATTCGAGTGAAATTTTGCAAAAGTTCGCCTGGGCGATTGACGCGCCGCGAAGTTACATCCGCGTAAGTAGATCAATACCGGGTCTATCCAGCCGCATCGGTCCGGCCAGATTCTGCGCGCATCTATACTTAAATAGACCAATGAGGTTTCGACATCGTTTCGCGCACACTTTATCTCCCTACCACTATACACATTCGTTCCATTTCTTTTTATTTTCTTCCTTTTCAAGAAAACGCACAAAATTAAAAACGCAATGGCGAGTAAAAAAACTAGTAGATCGGACACAGTAAAAAAAATCCACAACGAAATTGAAATCCACACCTGTTCGTCATCTTGTATCACACCGGCGCTGCACTTTCCGTCATCGTTCCGCGAAGACTGTTTATAGTCTTGAGACGACGCACCGCTTAGGCGGTCAGCGAGAGCAGCAGCGAGCACTAAACCGAGCCACCTCTCTTTCTCCGTCTCGCTCTCACTAGTCGCGGCGACACTGGACCGCGCCGGGCCACACGCTAGTTCTCTCTGTCTCTTTCTCTGTCGAGAGAGCCCCGGTTCTATCTATAGCCAAGCCGAGCGGACCTTAAATAGCCAGCGCTGGTCAATCGCGCCGGCTCTTTACCTCATCGCGAATGCAGTGCACTCATGCTTCACCATAAAAAAAAAGAAATCCACGATAGGAGGAAAAAAGGGCAAGGTAAGCGGCCCAATTACTGGCCGTGAACCTATGGGTGCACGGTGGAGAAGAGTGAGAGAGAGAGAAAGAGACAGTGACGGAGAGGTTATTTATTATCGGGTTTAATTTTAGAGTAGGTGCGAACGAGGCGCGGAGAGCGTTCGAGCGGGCGCGACTGTCGCGGTGTGTTTCGTGTGTTCGGCAGCGGCGGCGATGGCGTTCGGATTGGATTTTTTTCGCTTTTGAAATGCTAGATTCGAAATAGAACGCACTGGTCGCGGATGTTTCGCGTTGCAGCTCAGGCGCGCGCACCGGGTTGCGGTGATTTTATTGGGGATATGTGTATATTTAGTTTATGGTTCGGTTGATTTGGATTCGATTTTTGAAGTGCTTGTTTTGTTAGTATTATGTAAAATTGGATTGATTGATCTTTTAATGGTTTCACTGAGAACATTTTCTTTCGAGCTGATACATGAATGCTCAAATGCTGGATTCATAATCGTAATTTGAATAAACTGTTAAATTCAATATAAAATATATAATTGAAAATAGAATCTTTTAATTGCAATTTTAATTTAAGAATTTTTATTTGTTCAAGTTTTTACAGAGATCACGATTGTAATATCAATAGATACATTAATAGTTTTTTCATTGAATGAAAGGAGAAATAAAATCAGTTTCAAATTCGTTCCTACGAGTGTTCCAAATAATAATACACGTTCCGCCTGCTTGACGCTATTGAGTTTATCTATTATTAGCAACAAAAAGCTACTAACTCGAAGTTAAATCTACCGTGTTTATCATTTCAATGTTTCTAAATGCCACTAACTACATAATATTTCCAACATTTTTATAATTCTGTTCAACATCAATACTCGATCAAGCGTTTTCTCCATTAAATAAAGAAGAACAGCATTAAGCACTAACTTACACTCAATCTAGAAATAAAACAGATTTAAAGATATCAGATATACAAAAGTTTTTATTTATATCTTTGTCCTTAATCAAGGTTCAACCACCTCGAATGGAAAATGTAGCACGCAGCGCTCAATAACCGCGGCCTGCGTGACTTTTTCTAATTGCTAAAATATTCAGTAAAAAGCGTCGATTTCAACTAGTTGCAAAACTATATAAAAACCAACTATCTAGAGTTCATGCTCGCTGTAGTACAACAAAACATCGTGCATATACTATACCAAAGGCCAAACGAAAATAAACCGAACAAGACCTTACGGTGCATAAAGAAAAAAAAACTACATAAACGATATACGAATCCCCTCGGGAGAATTTAGCAATGTTAACCCAAAATCGACCATCAGAGCGAGAGAATTAGTCAACCCGCTATTTTCGTTCGAGCAGCTCCACATCCGTGAACGAAAATCCGACACGAATTTCACCAATATATACCCCGCGACGGTTCCCCCCAATCGTCACTCTTCTTCGCGCACCAATTCGCATAGAGCCGCACTAATTTCCCAACAATCACCACGACGCTTCCACCTCCAATAAAAAAAAACCACACAGTTATTACAAAATCACGACTCATCCGATAAACAAAGCTCTACACGCATCGCTAAAAACTACTCCCGCATCGTGCTTTGCATTGCCAAAACAGACATTCCCCGATTACGCAACTGCAAAACGTAAATACACATCAGCCGCGTGTGCGCAGCATCCATCTCTCGCATCAACAAACAATCACTCACCGTCTACATACATACTAAAACGCCAACGACATCATAAGCTCACCTAAACCTCACCCTTCGTTCCTTCGTCCTGCCCTCCTTACTATCGACCCCCATGGCGACGACGCTCGGCAGTCTCGCGCGCATCCTTCCTCTCTCGACTCACCCCTCGCAATGACTCCACACACACACCATCCCCCCGAAAAAACCAGCCAGACATCCACCCTCGGGTCAATAATCTCTCATCCCCTCTCTCGATGCGCGCGCTTGCCGCAAGCACACTCACCCGTAGCGCTGGGCTGCCGTCTCGTGCCTCCTGCCGGCCGGCGGCGTCTGCACCATCCTGTTATGTCGGGGCTGCGACTTGGGCGAGGACGGCTGGGACTTGACGAGCGCGGCGAGCGCGCTGCGCTCCGGCAGCAGCGAGTCGCTCCTGAAGTACTGGCAGGCGCAGCGCACCTCCGGACTGGAGGAGGTGGACGACTGACGCGACACGCTGCGCAAGCGGCGACGCGAGGCCGCCGCGCCGGCGCTGCTCGTGCTCATGCGGCGTTGCTGCTCCATTATAGATCAGCCGGTGTATAAGTAGCGCCGGGGGGTCGTTGTATTTTTGCTTGATGCTTCAAGGGTGGCCCGGTGGTGCGTGCTGCTGCCTGGAGATTAGAGAAGACGATGGATGGGTGAGAGGTGAGGTGGCTCATCGGTGATCGACCTCGGCAGCCTGGAATCAGAGGGCGAATTAGACCGGCGTATACGGAGCTTGGGCTAGTGTTAGGGGGTTAATTACGAGGCGAGCTTTTAGGGCTATTTACATGCAGCTTCACGCGTCGCGCGTGCTGGGTTAAGATTGGATTGTTTATTTTTTGCTTAGTTGATTGGATTTAAGTATTGGCTTTTTTTAAATAATAATTTTGAATATGTAAGGGGTACATTAATGTATTTTGTTAATTACTTTGTTTGAAAACCTGAGTAATATTATTTTCGGTATGATTATTTGTTTTAAGATTGGCTATAATTATTTGTTGTAAATTTTAATAATATAAAAAATTATTTTATAGGTAGAGTACAGTATTATTTAGATATATTGTGTTTACATTTTGCGTTTCCAAATGTACACATTTTATACCTATATACATACGGAATTTTCAGACAGTGTAATAAAGTGTACAGGAAAGCTAGTTATCTAGATTTTTTTATCGTAATGATTATTGCTTTTTAATAGAATAGTTAGAATTCATTAACAATACTAATTTCTACGCATTCATTTAATAGTGTTTTTTGTCACTTCCTAGTCCGTAAAATTCGATTTCACGGACCGAGTAGGTGGTGGTCACAGCGCACGAGGAGTGTCGCTCTATCATTACGAGGGCGTGATATAAGTATTAAGGCCGACAAATATATATATATTTTTTTTTAATATACTTGCCGTAAAATCGAATTGGCGGACAGCATAGTATATAGAAAAAACTATTGATACAACTATTATAAACACTAAACGCATTTTCAACATGTAGATAAAGTTATTTTCCCTTTTTTATTTTATTTATTATTATTTTATTTAAAGTTATTAAGGGTAAATAATTTTGGTTATATCATTATAATTAAATTAGTGTGGGTAAGTAGAAAGAAAGTTCGTAAAAATAAAATTATTTAAAATATGATTATAATAGTTAATTCACAAAAATAAGTACTTATTCATAAAAATCGCATTTCAATTAATGAACGCACTCAAAATAAAAAATTATTATTATGCGACATAAAATAGAATTCGAATTCACAATATCAATTTTTTTTATCTGTAGCTTAATTAGTAAATATTTAAATCACAGTAAGAAAACTGTCACGGCTATAAAAGTGTGATTCATCTTCATTAATTATTCAAAAGAAAAGTTGGTAAAATGTAAAACTGACAAGGTAAACTGAACTGTTTCACATGCGCAAGGCCACGTGCTACAATAAGTTTCTACGCACTTGTTCGATCCGATCTATTTTTTAACGTTCAACCTGTTGAATGGGGTTGAATAGAGGGATTACCTTTTTCTTTATACAGTAAATATGAATACTTCAAAGACAGGTGCTATATAAATGAATATTTTTTTGACGTATTTTACATATATACATTGATTACACGCCAAGAAAAAAATATCGTTACTTTCGCAATACGAATATTGCAACATTGTCACAACCTTGCTTTATAGTAAAAGTTACTATATTATAGTTACATTTACAATAATTATGGTTGACACTACTATAATATAGTATACTTTACTAAAAAAACATAGGATCTATATATTTCACCAACTAATGAACTAAACGATATAGTGGTAACATCCGTGTACATTTTTGTCAGTGCAAAAATAATAGAAATGTTAAAATAAATAATATTAAAAAATTTTCTCAGATATTTGAAAAAAATATAGTTGAATATATATTATTTTGAAATAAAATGAAACGTTAACGCTGTCACTTAAATTATGCATTGTAAATATTGATTTTTTTAGTTTAGACGATGTTTTTGTTAGTTTATTTGAAACATTTGATACTTTAAAACACTAGAAAATAATAATAAAAATAGAATAAGCTTTCATGAATACGATGTTTATAATATGTAAGTTTGTAAATAAATATGTCATTCGAATGATGAGAATGAACGAACGAATTGAAACAGTGTCTCTCGGCTCTAAAATAGTCGATAATTATCCTTGACTGTAGCCCGCTTACACGCTCGTGCAACATCGCACCAAAGGTCCGCGCGTTTTTCATATAGGTATACACACATATCATCTAAAAATACGTCGCCACAGCATCTGCGATCTTCGATCATTTCCCTCTCAAAATCACCACGAACCATCGGAAAAACTTTTCTCAAAAATTGCAAAATACCGATTACGTCGTCGACGGTGGGGTAAAAAAGCTCTACTGCTCCCACTTATTTTCGGCCACCAACGTCCTCCTCTCACTCACGGTCAACTTAACTCACTTCACAGTCCAAAGAAATGTACCACCTAAATCCTCTTTAAAAAAACTTCACCAACCCTTTCTCCTCACAATCACACCCGTACCTCGACCTCCAACTTCACTTAAAATCGAAGCACAAGGTCGCACAATAATCTATATACCAACACCTCGTCTTCTTCTTCTTCTTCCTCTCCGTGTTTGTTCTCCTCTCCCATCCGTACTTTCTCTCCTCTATCTCCGCTGCACCAGGTGATGGAAGCTTTCGGCGGCCTTGGACGGGCAAGGTCGTCGCGTCGCCGTGCGGCGCGCCGCCGCCACACACTGCGCCCGGCCGCGCGTCTCAGCCGGTTCTGCGCGCCCGGCCGCGGCGGCGAATTATTATTCGCTCGCGGGGGACAGCCTACACAGTGCCATGAGAGGACTGCAAACTTTGTGAGCTAGTGAGAGAGCCAACGCTCGCGGAGACAACGGACACACAGACGCCCGCGTTAATTATGAAAGAGGAGGGGGTAGAGGTAAGAGCGTAGCATGTGTACATATTGGCATCTTTGCGAGGTGAGGCAGAGTGAAGAGTGCGAGTTTCGGGGAACCGCGGAGAGCTTTTTTTTTTTTTAAAGAAGTTTGAGAAGTGTCGGGTGGTCCGGTGCGCGGATGTCGATTTTAGTGGGACTGAAGAATGTAAAGTGGAGTTTGAGGTTTTTAAAAGTGCGGTGAGAAAGTATTGGCAGCAGAAATTGTTGATTGAATGTAGCATTTATTTTTCAAGAGTATTCTGTTACTCGTTTGAATGAGAAAGTATATTATGAGTAATTTGATGTTTGATAAATAATTGATACTTTGGTGGTTGTAAATTACCAATTCAGAAAATGTTATGGTATCTGCTAATTTCCGGTAGTGGAAAAGAGTAGGCACGTGTTACTCATTAAACATCAAGGCAAGTTTTAGACGAAGAAACAGTTGTGGAATATGAGAGAAGAAGAAGATGATGAGAGAAGAGGGAGTAAATGAGAAATGGAGAGAAAGAGATGAAGGAGAGTATCAAAGAAAAGCAAAGAGAAAGACGATGGATAGGGAGACGGCGAAGAAAGAGAGTGGAGTTCAACACGGACAACGAGAAATTCACGAGAACCAGCAAGACAGATCTATGATTAGAAATATTTATAGTAATTTCTGTACCTCTCAGTTACTCCTGAGGAATATACATCAAGAGATGCACATGCGCAAGCTTTTCTTCAAACTTTGTTTCTCGTCTTCTA
This sequence comes from Torymus auratus, assembly GCA_900474315.1. NCBI lineage: Eukaryota > Metazoa > Arthropoda > Insecta > Hymenoptera > Torymidae > Torymus > Torymus auratus. Next base: position 30,051 of record UXGD01001158.1, on the reverse strand, counting down.
ATTTCGTTTAATTGTTTTCTGAAACCGTGATTCGCTTAGTTTCGAGAGAATTGCGAAAACCTTTGATACTCGCGAATTGGATTAGTTACGTCTGCTAATAATTTATGGGTTCTTATTTATTCAAGGCAAGAAGATTGTATATTAATTATCCACTTCGGATTTTATTAAGTATGCCGCAATTTTAATTTATGTGTGTTCGGTTTATGCTATTTTAATTATTCAATAATGATAATATAGAGGTGATTTGATTTATTGATGCTAATTTCTGCATTTAACAATAAACCAATATTACTTTGAAATTGACAAAGTAAATAGAGACTGTTGATATACAATGTTTGAATACTTGGGACAACGCCTTACCATTTTGACTTTTTCTACTTAAACTTTCGTAAATATTTTAAACATACAGTACAGTACTGTACAGTTTGCTGTACTTTGGGTACATTACTATTGACCATTAAAATTGAATTTATTTTATCGTATTTTTCTTATTTTATTTATAAAAGTTATTAATAATATCAATTTTATTAATCAATAAGATCAATTGTTATTTGTAGTATTTATATCTTTCAGATAAAAAAAAATTGCTCGAATCTAAAAAATTTATATTTTCTACGAGAGGTAAAACTGAACAAGAATTATAACGTTTTGCTGAACTCCATTTGTACATCTTCTTGTTACCAAAAATACGGTACCTATCGTACAAGTGTTAAATCAATAATGTTTCGTAATTTTTGTGATAATAATAATTTCATTTTATAAAACAAATACCTTACATATCATTCTAAAAAGTGAACTTTGCCCTGTTTAAAAAACTTTATAAATAAAAAGTGGCCTTCGCACTATATGACCAAACTGTACACTGGTATGATAGTATAGCTTCTTTTACGATAATGTCTACTGCAAAATCATTACAACTCCAATTTACAGTAACACTTAATATATCATAATTTCTAAACGACCATAATAAGCTCTTAACCCTATATTATCATAACGAGCTTCATTAAAACCATAACTACATTCTTACAACTCATATATTGACACCTACATATCCACACATTTTCCGTTGCACCTAGATAGCCCAAAAACCCATCCCATCGACCGACCCACGGCCACTTCGCCCCAGAAATCGCTCAATCTCTTCCACACTCTTGGTAAACCTCCACAGAAGAAGAAGAAGAAGCCAAAAGCCCCGCGGGAGAGCAGCGTGCCTATATAACGAGGCCGCGCGCGCTCTCCTCTCAAGTTTAAAAGCCGGCGGCGGCGGCGGCCGCGGCATTAATCATCCGCGCTCTCGCGGCGCTCCACTTTTTGTTTATAAATAAAAGCGCGGTGGCGCTCGCAAATGTATCTCTTTCTCTCTCGTTCTCACCGACGTGGCTCGCTCGCTCATTCGCGTGGGTGGGCGACTATGCGACTTGTATGAGGCTACACGAGCGTGGAAATTCACGTGGGATTCGGACGATTCTTTTTTTTCTATAGGCGAACGAGTATGGTAGGTCGTGTGCCCTTGAGAGTTTATGATTATTGTGGATGCGTTATAAAATGGTTTTTATATGTTGAAATCGCGGGATTCGTGTGGAAGTACGGTGAGATCATACGCGTATTTTAATGAATATTATGCTGAGTACTAAATTTAATTCTTAATCATGTTTCTAGTTATTGTTTATTTGGCAGATCCTGTCAGCGATTCAAATATCTAGCCGCATCACTTATTTCATCGAATTTTGGTACTTGCTCGTTTAGCGAAAATAGTCTCACAACGCGGAAAATTCACATTGGCACGAAGAAATTCCGAGTATTCAACCAGAATTGTTCTTTGGCAAAGGCGTTAACCAAGTATATACTGGCACAATACACTTTGTTGATATTATAGAACGAAAACATTGCGCGTCAATCTCACTGAAAATAATTTCTCTTGTATAAAATTACGTTTATACTTCACGAACTCTTTTTATGATAAATAAAGTAAACTGTCTAATCGAACAATACAAATGAAGTAAAATAAGCGTGCTCGAAGAGTGAAAACAAAGCGTCCATAAACCTTTTTCCTATCGCATATACACACTCCTGTTTCATCTTCGTTCTATTGATGTCAAGGGGCCGTCGAAGTGCTTTTACGAGACCTCGTAGTCCAGAAACTAAAATGCTGCCGATACGAACTAATCGAACTATTTTTCAACAGCTCTGTATAGTGTAAACATTGAACGTTAGAAAACTTTCTGACAGCAAAGTTAAACAATACATATGTTGGCGCTTCAACTATAGTTAATTTAACAAACTCTTGTCTCTCAAACTTGTTATATCAATGATGTACAAACTTTTAATAAATAAACTTTACTACCTTTTATACGAAAATTAACGTTATGTACGATTTTCTATAGGTATTCATCGTCATTTAGCCTTGTTAATTCAGTTTTTCATTTAGTGTCAGAATATGGTCCTGAAAAGTTTATTTAAACCACTCTTTGTCTTAATTTCTAATTATACAGCTTTTGATACCTTTGACAAGAAAGTTCTCACGTCAATTGTTACTAAAATTAAAATTATTTATACATTATTACCATTTTCTTCTTGCAGAACACCAAGACTCATCTTCAAAAATCATAAAAACAATTATTCCACTATTCTACTGGTACAGGATACTGGGAAAATGACGGGACGTCAAAGTAAACACAGAAGAATTCAAGATTATTTGTCGAAAAGAGCATGAAGTTTTATTCATAACACAGAGCCTATAATTTTAACGCACTCTCCCCCGCGGCACACATCATCAGCACATCTACATCATCATCATCGTCACATATCGCGCGTCATGCGTGTATATAATACCGAGGAGAGGGCGACGACCCCTCGCGCCAACGGCGGCTCCAGCGAGCTCGCGCGCGCGCGTACCCCCGCCGAACGCTCTTAACTATTTAGCTTTAATTATTTTACTTTACTTTTATTATTTTTTATATCTTTTATCATTTTTTTATTTACTCGTCATTTGTATAAAATTATCTTACAATTCGCGCGGGGGGGCGAGCCCGGTAGAGGCCGTCGGCGCGGCGCTCGTCCATTCATCTCCAACCCTCGGTCAACGCGACGCTGTGGTTCGTTCTTCTTCATTTTTCGGTTCTGTTAACAAATGGTTTTCTTTTTTTTTCATCCGAGAGCTTCTTTTTTTTGGGAGGTGTGTACTCTTTTTTTTACGTAGGTATAGCGTTTACATTATGGATAAAACCACAAGGTGTCGTCGTTATTATTATTATATTTTATTTATTATTTTTTTTTTGTTTATCATCTTCTGTCTAGACTCATTATAGCTGCAAGTAGCGCAATCTCTCGTATCCGTGTTCTCGCATTCGCACTCTCTCGCACTCGCTCTCGATATGGCCAAGAACGAATCTCGATTCGCAAAATACTTATCTTGTAGAAAATCGCGCGCGCTTTTTTTCCCTAGTCAACAATTTTTTTTTTTTTTTTTTTTCATCATCGTTCACTCGCATATATATATCGTTCAATCGATGAAAGTAAAAGCTTGTGTTTATGTATATATGTATATATATATATGTATGTGTGTATCTGTGTGTACGTGTACGTGTATAGCTACCCTACGTATTCGCGATAATGGATAACGCAAGAGACCACCTAAATAGATCGCGCGCGAGCGCAACAAGCGGAATTCTCAACCAAACAAGGACTTTCTCGATCGAGCCTCGCTCTATATCTAGTTCTCCTTTTTCCCCCTTCACACATACAATAATGCTCTCTTTCACTCTAGCTTGCATCATATTTTCATTGTCAGTACTTGAAATAAATGATTTGCTTACTTACTCATCGATCGCTTATATCATGCGACAATTTTGTTTATTTGTAAAGCATTTTTGTAAATGTTAATTATTGTATCTTTATATACTTCAACCGAGACTCCGTGATACATATGAGTGGAAACAAAGTATATATATTCTATTATTTTAATAAGCGTTATAGTTTGTAGGAAAAGAAACTAAAACTTTAGGTATTTTTATAGGGAATGGAAGTCGAGAGCAACTCTATCAGAGTAAATATCTCACTTTTGCAAAGTGTAAAAATAGGGTCACTCGCTTCAAAGTCAAATTATACTTATAACGAGTGAGATTTATAGTGATTTTTCATATTTATATTTCTGCAACTACGATAACATTGGATTTTTTTTTCATGTTGGATATAATAGATGTGTCATAATTGGACGTTCACACTGTATTAGAATAATAATTTCCTCTCTAAAATATTTAGAGAATTTTTCAATATTTTGCAACGAAATAAATTTACTTTTAATGCAAATAATAAGAGAATATCCTAATATCAACATTTTATTGGCTATGTTTCTTTTATTTTATTACATGCTATAAAAAATGATTTGAAATAATTATCATTTTTTTTTTATAAGCAAAAATTTTCAACAATAAGCGATTCTTATTATATTATATTATTACAACAACTATAGCTAAATCATATTAATCGTAAAGAAAATAGTAAAAATAAATGAGTAAGAAGTACATGAGAAAATAAAGAAAATGATGAATTAAAAAAGCAAACAATACAATTTTGATAAATTTTTACTCTATATTTTTGATACTTTTATACATTTTGTATCTATTAAATAATTAACACTTGCAAAAATCATTCGAAAATAAACAAAGAAATCATTTTTTTTTCAACACAAGAAGATTACTTAAACATTGCACCTTCTACAATTGCATCTTAGATACTCAACAAGCGGGACTCGCAGAAACTTAAACTAAAAATGAAGAGAAACTATATTACGTCACGATATAATATACCAAGTAGAGCCTGTAAAAAAGGGGTAAATCACAGTATTCGCAGGCGCTTGTCGAAAGTTTCGCTCGATTATACATGCTCACGTGTCGTGTAAATATGTATATATATTTTTTTTATCCGTGTGTGTGTTTATATATATGTATAATAATTCTCACCAGGGCTCTCACGCGAGACAGCCACACGCATAATTACTTTATCGCGGGTTTGTTATTTTTTTCTGTTTTTTGAAGCAGTCACGAGACCCAATCGGCGTATACTCGATTATACATGACTACGCGGCGCTTAACTTCCCTTTCTCTCTCTCTCTCTCTCTTTCATTATATTCGGGATCATTATTTTTAATCGTAATAATAGAACTTTGCGCGCGGCGCGCCGAACGAACACTTTTTCGCGTTTATAAGGTTTTTTATTCCCTTCTGATATCGTTTGCACGTGCATCAATGGTGAAGGTAAGTACAGCTGCGTGATGTAAGGTGCTTCGTGAATTTGCCACTGCTATCGAACATTCAAACTTTGTAAATTGTTAAACAAATATTGAACTATGACTAAAATAACATTGAAATGACATCAATAACAAAATATTTTAAAATAAAATTGACAGTATACAGTCTTTTAAGACTGATTTGGAGCTAACCATCCCTATTTTTAAGATTTAAATATTTAAAATAAAAAGGAACAAATTTGTGTTTAGTAAAAGTTAAAAGAAAGAGAAGAATAAATTATAGCAAGTAGAGGAAAATTCGCTAAGCACCTCAAGCATCAAAAGAAATATGAACTAGAACTTGATGGAGGAAATTCGATTATTGATATTTTTTTCTAGTCAAGACTAAATAATTGAAGGCGTATGATAAAAAAACGAACAAGTGACGTAGCGTTGATAAAAATACAGAGTTTGATCGGCAAGAGGAATTCGCTTGAGAGTGTCGCATCTAATTTAGGAATTAGTTCCTCTTGCTTCAATGTGATATCAATCGGTCGCAAGAGGACTTTAAATTCGAACGAAATAAAAAGGAATCCTCATTTTTTTCAGAGCAAGATAAATTCACTTCTTAAGGCTAATTTTTTTTCTTTTAAAGAAAAACTTTTTCTTGAATTTATCATAATTTTTTTTATATTACATTTTTCAGTATATTATATTTTCACTTTTTTTTACCTAGTTCTTCGAAATTAGTGAAGTTATAGCGCTTAAGAGTTGTAACTCCTTTAATGAATCTTAATTGAGTATTTCACAACATTTTCTTATCTCGTATTCTTTTAATAAATTATATCCTAACTTTTATTGTGAACTTTTTTTCTTTCCTAGCTAAGTTTCTAAAATTGTAGAAGTTACCGTAGCTTAAAAACTTTACAATTATTTTACAGTGCGACAATCTCGCAACGGAATTATGTTTATATTTATAACGTTTTTCTGCGTTTATCAAATTTAACTATATCTTTTTTATGTTAAGTATCAGTACAGAAAATATACATTATTTTTTTCAAGTTATTAAATTAAAAAATGTAGATTTGAAAGGTCTCATTCTCGTTATCTTTTTTTTAATCCTTTTTAGAAGTAACACGAATAACAGATCTACCACTACGTAATATCGCTTCACTTGACAACGGAAAGTCGGACGAGTGAAGAGAACAAGAAAATTTTCTTTCGAGGATTAAGTTTACAATTGTTTTTATCGACTTTTTTTTATTTCTCTTCGAACGCATGTGAATGCAACATGTTTCTTAAGGATAAAAATCTATATCATCTGCTAGTTAGTAGTATTAAAAACAAATGATTTATAATAAAACGCGATCTTCCTCATCGTCATTCGTGAAATACCCAATTACCCCTATAACTTCTCTGTATACTTGATTCCTTTTACAAAGGAAAGGCAAAGCTACTGCAAATTCTTGCGTGATGAGGTTCTCGTGGGTGCCGGATCGTAATTGCAGCGCATTATATACGTGAGATTTCGGATAGGATTTTCAACGTCGGAGAGTCCATGCGAATCATACATTATCATATATTTACATAATAAGTACAACACACCTTTGCGCAGAGACGGACAGGAATTGTTTAACCAAAATAGATTTTCGAAACTTAAGCACTGGCCTTCCGATCCAATTACTCGATGCAGGGTATATCATTAATTTCTGGTTATATTCGTATAACTCTTTACAATTCTAATTACCCTTCGTATATTTTTTTTTTCTTATTTTCCTAACATTGCAGCGTTAGTTTATATATAAAAAATTTATTATCGTCATTCTAAGTATTTTTTTTTTCTTTTATAATATATCAGAGACATTTTCTCTCTCGTTAGTATCAGTAAATCATCTTAATATTAATACAAAAAAGCAATCGTTCCGCAGAACCACAAAAACAACATTTTAGCCAGCATTTGTCACTTTTCAAGCATCTCAAAAGCTTTCAAAAACGCCTTATAATATCCTTACCAACAATGATAATTATTACTCCCTCAAACGTACGTAAAACACAAAATCCAAACCGATTGTTACTAACACACATCTCGCGAAGCCAAAATTTCTCAACAACTTCCAATACTCGAATAATAATAGTAATAATAGTAATAATAATACTCGTGGGTAATACACGTTCCCTTTGGCATTCTCGCTCGCTCGCCAACTCGCGCAGTGCATGACCCGATAAGCGGTAGGCTGCTCTCTCTCTCTCTCTCTCTCTCTCTCTCTCTCTCTCTCTCTCTCTCTCTCTCTCTCTCTCTCTCTCGGTCTCTCTATCTCTCTCGCGATCGCCCAAGAATTTGCAGTAGTCAGTCGCAGCGAACGCGCGAGTAGAAAAGAAGAAGAGCGCGAGAAGAATACGAAGAAGAAGTAGAAAAAGAAGAAGCCGGCAACGGTGCGGATCTTCGCCAGGGGGCAGAATAACAGCAGCATCAGGAATTGGATAAGGGGATTGTGGTGGTGGTGGTAGTGGAGGCGTCGAGGCGGCGGTGTTTCAGTGCGGCCGCAGCCCGGCGACCTTGTTGTAGTTGTTGTAGCCCGCGCCCCCGCTGCCGCAGTAGTCGTAGTCGTAGTCGCGCGACGACGACGAGGCGTAAAAGTGCGGCTTGGGCGTCGAGCGGTGCTGCTGCTGCTCCCTGTGGATGACAGAAGAGACAAATTTTAACACGTTTTTTATTTATTTTTTTTTAATATTATAGGAGACTTTTGTTAAGTAGGTACAAGGCTGAATTCATCTGGCAATCATTTTAGCCTAATATTTAAAAAAATTTCAGTTGTATTTGTAAATGATGTTGATTTCTAGTAAGAAATCAAAAATTTTTCAACAACTAGTTTTTTGTGCGTGAGCATTATTTTTTCCAAAAGATTTAACATTTTTATAATGACACGATTTTTTAAGATATTGATAAGAATATATTTTATACTACAATTCAAACTTTATCAAAATATTTATTGATAAAAACACTTTAGAAAATAAGTAAATGACAAAGTAAATGAAATTTCATCTGGATGAATTAATATGTCAATATCTACGACCTATATTGTTTAAAAATGGAAATTGCTTGTTTTGAGACCAAAGTGGAAAGTAAATCTGTAAAATATACTTTAGAACTTCAGGATTTTGGCAAATGTTCCTACGCAGAAGTAGAAAACAAGCGGGTCAGGTCAGCCATATATTCAATAAATACAAATGTATTTGCCATGTTAATAATAAAAAACTTTGACCGCTCTTATATAAACTACCCTGTAAGTTATAACGTTGGCGTTTTCTTTATTCTTTGTTTTCCGCACTTTGCAAAAACACATCTATAATTTAAAGGGATTTATAAATATAGGTGTCAGACTTTATTTCTAACCTTAAGTCAAATTGATTATTTTCTATAAAAAGAATTCATTTCGAATACCTATATAGTCATTAATAATTATTTGAAATATCAGTTGAATAATATATTTTATCACTGGTAAAAATATCTCTTAACTTTTACTTATTCAAACTCAGCTGTCTGTTGAATCCATGTAAATTAATCTATAACTGGCTTCGGGAACTACAAACCCATTTTAAACGTTATAATATATTTAAAAGTGAAAGAAGTTTCCTCTTTCAATGTTCAAATAACGTACAGCTTTCAACGAAATTGATTCTTTTTAAATAGCTCTAAATGTTAGCATCACAATATCCTATTAAAACCCACATTTTTCTTCTATAGCCAGAAAAGTCCTGTTTCCGGGAAGTGAATGAACCTATCATATTATTTTAAAGAAGACTTCTCAAGACATTATTTCCTACCAGAAAATTTCATCACGTATATTGTTCTGAATTTAGCTCACCTTTCCTTCCATTAAAAAAAAATGATTCTCTAATTCAAAATAATATTTTAATGCATCAATCCCCATTAAAAAAAAAAGACCAGTGCTAACCAATGCTGATCGGCGAAGTCGACCGAAGCCGGCAGACGCCGGGGTCAGGCGAGCTCGTTGCTGTCGGGGAAGTGGTCGCGCGCGTCGATGAAGGTGGCGAGCTCCAGTACCAAATGATGAAGCGATGGGTGCTCCAGCACCTCCGCCTCGGGCAAGGGCGGATGACAGCGCGGCCTCTGCTGCCTGCCTCGGAACGAGCGGTGCAGATGCAGCACCACGTCGCAGAACACGTAGCGCAGCAGCAGCAGCCGCAGGAAGTCGTCGCCGAAGAACTGGATCACGCTCGATTCTGTGATAATAGAGAGAGAATGGCTTTGTTAGTCGAAAAGTATTTAGGAAAATTGGCTCGAAAAAGTTTGTATTTTAGCTTTGTTTAACGAAGTTTTTTTATTGGAAATTAAATTTTCATGTGTACATTGACGTACATTGTGTGCGAAAATTTATCGATAGTTTTATAATTAACGTGAAACCTTTTAAGGTATTTACGTCGAGGTCTGAATAAATTTTTTTCTAGCCACGAAATTTTAGTTAACAAAAATTGATTTTTTTTTTTAGGTAAAGGGAAATTTTATATTTATTTTTACTGCATGAAGACTGAGCTGATATTTCATGATGGAATTAGAATAAATATTGGAAATTCCGTTGAAATAAAATTATTTTTTTAATCTGATAGTCTTTAATCATTTGTATTGATTCAGCCTTATTTCATTTATAAAAGTATCACCTCTCATATTTAAGTGACAATTTTCAAAAGTGATTCTCAAAACTGACACATTCTCGGATAATATTCGTTTTTCAATACCTAAATTTAATTTACACTTCAAGCGTCAGAAAAGATACGTTACTACCCACCCATTACGTTTTTTTTCCACAATTTACAAAAAAAAAGATTAAAAAAAAAAAAATACGACTATTAACCATGTGCTGTCTTCTTAAACGATCCTAAAACAATTTAAAACCCCAGTCACCTCCTCCCCCCAAATTAAAAACTACCCTTCGCAGTCTCCTCGACCCTTCGTCCCTCGTCCGCCCAATCAATCCGCGCGCGTCTCCCGTAAACAAACTTTCCGTCACAGAGAAGACCTTTCTCCCCCTTCCACCCTTCCTCCCCACCTCTTTTTTCCGCGTAGGCGTCGCGCACACATTTCGGACGCGGCTATTTTTAAAAGTCGCCGGGGAAAGAGCGAGCGAGTGCGAAACGCTCGATTGGGCAATACTCGCTGCTCTCTCCGCTTTAAGAAACAAATCGATATATACACGCTGCCGCCGGTGCGCTCTTTCTCTCTCTTTCGCGTGCATGCACGTGCGCGCGAATTCGGCTGCCGCGCAAAAACAATGTGTTGATTCCGATATTTTTCTTTCTCTCTTTCTCCCCTTGTCTGTGTATCTCGGCTGCGAGGCTTTTGTCGGCGATTTAATTGATACTTTGGCGCGCGCGCGGCGTGACACTTTTTTGTTCGACGCTCGACGGCCGGTGGTTGCATAAGAGTCGCGCGCGAGTGCGCGCTTTTATTTTCAAGGGGGGGTATACTTTTTTCGCCCGTATACTGCCGCGTCGCTTCTGCTGATGGATAAAAAAATGTTTAGTCTGGCGAGTTTTTAGCGGGGGAAGACTAATGACGGCAAAAAGTTCGGTATTATAAGTCGATTATTTTAAAGTCAAGTAACATGATTTCGTATAAGAAGATTCTTTGGTTTAAAAGTATACTCTTACTGTATAATGTTTTGCATGTATAGATGCGCGTGTGTATTATAAGCGATTTTTAGCTGAGTATCGAGTATTTTATTTGTTTAGAAAAAAAGTTAAGTATAATTCAACCTACTGATACTAAAAAAAGCTAATATACATATTGTTAGTATGACATTTATCGATATATTTACCAACAAAATTAATGAAATGTACATAAACATTTCGTTAAACTTTTTAAACATCAATCAACGTGCGCTACTATTTATAACCGTGCCGCAATATCTATTATTGAACTTGCATCTAAACTTACACTTTACTTTCAATATACGATGACAGCAGAATTAAATCGGATTGCGTATTGGAAAGCGATTGTATATTTATACCGCATACTTTTGCCGACTGCGGGACGCAGACACACGTATATATGCAGACATAAAACAATATGATATATTTCATAAAATCAGAATAAACGATTAAAAGGAGAATGCGCACATTGAGTCCGAAACAATAAATCTATTGTCGAGACGAGGGAAAAGCTGCTTCAGTATGCTCGGAAGACGTTATAACGGCGGCGTCAGCGTATATAAGGGCCATCTGGCACGCATAACATTTCGATGCAGACGAGTAGGCCATATTTTAGAATATTGATAAGCGCGCGCCGTTCTCCAGCCCCCCGGGAAAATGCACAATGCGGCGCGATTTGACTTCACGCGAGAGGGGGGAAAACTTTTTGACCTCGTATATAATAAGGTATAAAAAATGTCGTGAGCGTGAAATTCGTGCGGGAAAAGATCAAGATTTGACATCACTTCGGGAGGTGTAATATCGTGTATTATAAGACACGTGTCGGGTTCACGATGTAAAAATACAAATCAGGCCATTGTAAAATTCGCTGTAATATGCGATGTAAAGGTAGAAGCGTGCCGCGGTTAATCTTGCATCGCTGCTCGTTCCACTTATTCGACTCGATCCTTTTATTTATCCCCGCGCGCGCGCGTCAATTGCGCGCGCTAGTCATTTCCGTTTAAATGCATTAAAATGAATGTAATTGATTTCGAATGCATTCAATAATGTAAATTAACGCTTTGAGAATTGTTCGATGCATGTATTATACATATATGTATATTTAAAAACATTAGTTATTCAATTATAAAGGGTATCCTTGATTAAGACAGAAACGTCACTTGACGGAAATTCAAAATCTAATTATATTTGTTATATATAATCTTTTAATTAAAATGAACATTGATTCGCTTAATTATTTTTACAATAACAAAGAAAAGAAAACATTAGACTATAGTTATTAAAATATTTTTTTACTTTATAAAAATGTTTATAAAAAATCCCAAAATGACAACAACAAAAATTCAAAAATAATACGTTAGCTGTCAAAATGATACATTTTGATGAAAATAGGAAACTCTAGACTATTGGTGCCAGAAAATATTATAAAACCCTCAGAAACAAAAAAATAAATAAATATTGAAACTGAAAAGTTATAGCAAATTTTAGATTAAAAATTTTTTGTCACAGGTCAATACTTCATTTATATGTTTCATTTTTTACAAATTTATCGAACAAATAGTTTACTAGTAAAGAATCTTATTAAAAGTAGGGATTTTTTTACCTACTAGAATATCGAATTCGATTTTGAATTCCCATCAACTATCATAATTGCCTGTATCTTAATAAAGGACAGCTTTTATTTTTTTCAATCATAATTTTACCATATGAATATATTTTTTTATTGCACTTTTCATTCTTTTAGAATTTTCAAGTTGTTGCTCAGTAAGCAAGTTTCTCAACGACCCAGTAACATCCTGAAATAAATGGCAAGGATTCGCAATGCTTGAGCAGGCTCGGTTTCAGTTGATGCATCAGTAATAAGATCCTAGCATCGGCTCACTGCTCCATATTATGCGCTAATCTAGCATCTCGTGAAATTTTAAGTGGCGGTGAAGAGATCGCAATTGAATCCGCCATGCTATCGAATTAAAAACCCATGCGAGAGATCTTACACGCTACTTAGGTGTGGCTATATTGAATATTTCACGCGACCGATCAATAGACGGCGATAAGACGTGTGACACGGTTAATTGTATTCAAACGTTTATGGTTTCATTTAATTATTCGCACAGCCCGAAACCTTCATCTGATAATAATAACTCACTTTACGCTATTATACACGAGATGAAAATCTTTTAGAGATTTATGAAATTTCTTCTGTCGCCAATTACAATTTCAGCATATTTCATTCCCCAAATCAAATTCCAAAGGTCGACGTCACATCAGCTCGAAAAATCGGCACTGCGGCTCGATTTCCACTCATCTTAATATTATACCTACCTCGGCATCATAAAACTCTCACCGCATCCATGTCAAGAATCGCGAAATTCGCTCACTCAGTGAAAAAAAAAAAAAGAAAAAGAAATCCAGACATCAAATATTCCCCACATACATCATACATATCATATATATATGGACATTACCGCATCGTGATCGTAGGACGAGTCGGCAGGCCTCGATGAGAAACTGCTCGACGAGCCGCTGGCAGCGCTCCCAGTGGCCGATCGACAGGCTCGTCACGCTGCATATAAGGCAGAAGGCGGCCAGGGGCGAGTGGAGAAACAGGGTGAACAGGCTGCCGTCGTGCCTGAGATCGCGCAGCATCGGCGGCACGTCCTGGGGCGACATCAGCACCATGAGCGGCTGGCCGAAGTAGCGCGGTATCTGCTGGAACACGAAGCTGTTGTCCGAGTCGACGACGACGAAGAGGGGCTTGCGCGTGAAAGGATAGAGATCGCCCGGGTAGAGGCAGTGGGGCTCCTTGCTGCCCGCTAGCCGCTGCTTGCCGTGGTCCGGCTCGCGCTTCGAGGACGTCGAGACGCCGCCCAGGTCGTAGCCCACTGAAACGGACAAGAACACGGGGCCATCAGTGCGCACCGCTTTCTATCGACTTTTATTGCGCGCCGCGTAATTCTTTGTTTGTTCGGGATTTTAGACTTTTGTGCGCTTTTGTCACTTTTTATTTCTTTTTTTTTTCCTTTTTTTCAAGTTTGAAGTTGATAGGGATAATTTCAAGTAGAATGGACGAAATTTAGTGTTGAGGACGAAAATTTAAATTAATTATCATTTATTGGAAGATAAAACATATTTTAAGCATAGAATTTAATTCTGTTATAAGTTTGAAGATTTTTCTTATTACTGCTTCGTTGTATAATTAGTTATAGAGTCATAAAAATTATATTAGATTAAAAAATTAAGTAAACGAGAGGTAACTGATTTCTAAATGTCATAGATTAGATTCACTACTTTTAAAGTAGAAAACGCTTGTATGTGGTCAGACACATTTTTTTTACTATCTCTTTTATAACCAAACTTGTTCATCAAAATGCGATTTAATATAAAAAACTTCGATATTCTTATTAGTGACCCAATTATAAAACTAAAATTGTCATAAAATAACAATCATATCTCATATATTTACACTTTTACAAAGGAAGTCTTTTTCTAGGTGTATTTCAAAGTTGGAAAAATGTCAAAATCTAGAAAAGTATGAAAACTGTAACCATAACAATGTTTTACAGCCAAACTACATATCAGAAACAGTGAAGTCGTTACCCTAAAATTACATACTTACATTTGTTGGCAACCTTTCTCAGTCGTATTGAAAGAAAAATATTACTACTTAAATTACATCGAGATAAAGGTAACTATTCGAAAACGTGAACTGATACATACAATTTACATAAATAAAATACCTTTTTAAACATTTAAATTCCATCATAACATTAAAGGAAGTAATCTGATGTGAATTTTTTAATGAATCTGCGAATGTTTGATAAAGCATTATGAAATGTATGACGAAAATCGATATATTAATTCATAATCTACGTATTCATGTATTTTCTTTACTCAACGTGGACTGGAAATTAAATACACTTTCAGTCATTTTCAATAAGTTTAATATTGATTTTTTGCAATAAATGTATTTTATGTGAATAAAAATAAGTGACATAATATCTACGTTTGATAAATTGTAAAGATATTTTAAAAACAATGTCAACGACAGCTATGGAAAAATATAGTTTGAGAGAAAATGAATAATATTGATCACAGATGTATTTTTTTAGTACCAGCTCTGTGTTCATTAAAATTTCATGATAATCTACCGACAGAATGCAATTAGACACATATTAGTGGATTATTATCTATACATGATATCGATCCCTCTTTCTTTTGAAATTCTATTCAATTGAAAGTAAAACGTGTCATTAGACTTCTTATAGATAAAAAATCTGGTGAATCGTAAATTGACCATTAAAATCAATTCATTTCAAACTGCCTTAATAAACGTTAATCGTAAAAAAAATGTTAAAATATGACATAAAAATCGTCTATCTAAATCTAAACTAAACTATTTTCTCTAATTTAAATTTTCATTTATCTCTAATATGATATATAAAATTTTCAAAATCAATTTCAAAATAAAATTCTAATCTACTATTTTGACATTCTAATTTACCATTTCTACATCTAATTTTATCAACGACATCAAGCCAAATCAATCATTCAAAAACCCACCATTACCAAGGCTACAATTACCGCTAATTACAGCACCACATCCAAGCCAATCTCTTCGAACAAAGACCACGTGTAGTAAACACCTAATTCCACGATCTAACGCCCCCCACCCACTCCACCCACCCACAGCAATCTTGACCCTGGCGCTCTACATTACAACCCTTATATCCACACACGGCGACACACGTATCATCATAATAACCATGTCAAGGGAAGTGGCGGTCAGCACCCACCTACACCCACACACACATACACAGAAGACATCTCTGCTCGAGGATGAAAAAAAATAGAGTACGCCACGCACCTATATCGGCCTTATGATAAAAGGTTCGGCGGGCGTTCATGCGAGAGCGCGCGAAGCCCCTTTTGACAAATATGCCAAACGCGATAGACATCAGCGCGCGCGCGTGCACGAACATATATCTATACCTATACACACACACACGTATACACACGTAATCCCATCGGCGAATACACAAACGCGCGGGCGTATTATACCACAGCCACGCGTGCGACCATCGAGCATCGATATTACACGCGGATTAGCGTTTCGCGGTGGCACCGCGCTCGGCCGCCGCGTGGGCGACGATTTCTGGAGGCCGCGGATTCCATAGCAGATCGCTTTCCCCCTCCCCCTTCGCCCAGGACAAAACGCGGACACCGCATAGCTCCGCGTGTTCTCACTGGGAGGAGGAAGCTGTGAATGCGCGACGATGACGTCAGGTGCTGACGAATGGCGGTGGATGAAAAATAGCGCGGGGGTGTGATGAATCGGCGGGGTTGATGACTCGAGCGAAAAGGAGGGAATGTCGTATTTATAGAAATGGAGATAGACGTGGCGGAAGTTGCGTGATGATGAGGCGTTATGTGGATGGAGCGAATTGAATTTTACAGCGTTTCAATGCGTTGATATGTGCATTATTTATGAGGATTGGTTGTGTGATTTTGATGATGCTTTTGATAAATGTATACTCGAAACTATATGTACGTGATATTGATTTAGTTGGATATAGTCGAGACGGATGATTAAGAAGCCATGATGTGTGATTATGATGATTTTGGTGTTATAACGATGGCACATTTAAAAGAGACACTGGTTCAACAAATATTCTCAAGTGTCATAGCAATATCGTGAGTGCGATATTAGCCTTGGTTCTCACAACATCAAAATAAGAATAGATTATTTGCAGTGAGTCTAATCTAATTCTAATCGAGCGTGCCGAGAAAAATTCTGTTCTATATTGGATTATTTTACAGAGAGATGTTTCTCAGGCATTTTGAGGATGTCTACGTCAGTTTTTTTTTTGGAGATGGAAAAAGTTCATGCAATGAAAAAACGTCTAAAGATACCTAGAAAGTTTATGCAAACTTGGCAGTACTAATCTAATAGCTGTAGGTCATTGTAACATTTCTAAATAATAAAAAATAATGTATGGGTTTTCTTACCACGTTTCAAAACATGAAAAAAATAATGAATATTATTGATATTGATTTCCATCTGTTAAAAAAAGATGATTTCATCAGTTGAATGAAGATTTAAAAAGAAAAGTTTCTAAGTGGAGGAAGTTTTAATTGACATTTCCTTATCTACAAAAATCTATTAGATATATTACTAACACCATCTTTTTATAAATTTAAATAATATCTCAATTAAAATTAATTGAATTACCTATCGTGAATATTAACTTGACAAGTTTTCTACTTAGAGCACATGTTCTCTAATAAAATTATTCTTTATGCTTCAAGTTGAGATTTAATTTTGCACCCTTAAAATTAATATACACCAATTTCATTTTAATCTGCCAACTTTCTTTCCAACTAAATTCTTCGATCCAACTCCTCAAACTTCTCTTATCAAATATATCACATCTACTCTTCTCTATCTAATTCTCTATAATTTACTCAAACATTATACTCAAAAAAGAAAATCGAACAATCTACATCTCTCAACCCTATATAAACTCAGCAGCCGAAGCACCCGCGCCCACCCTACACATATCCATGTAAAAATCACCAAAAGCCTGTAGCCAAAAGCGCACTCTATCCATATTAGATGAGAGAAAAAAAACATTCAAAAAAACTCTAGGGAATAAGCGTTAGGAGAAAAGCACACTCACTTTCCTCGGGCCGCTTGACGGTGGAGAAGCAGCCGTCGGCGGAGAGGTAGATCAGGAGGGCGCCGTTCGCAGGCAGCTCCTTGAAGCCGCTCGCAAGGAACACCTGCACTTGGCTGTACGTCGGCTTGTAGAGCAGATACTTGTGCGGATTGTCGCGGCGGGGCGCGCCATTCTCGGCTGGATAGGGGCCCGGCCTGAAGGGCATGCGGCCCGCCGGCGAGGCGTCGTGCAGGTGGTTCGGGTCGTCCCGGGGCTCGCGCTCCAGGGTCTGCAGCATCCTGAACATGTCCATCGACAGCTCGCTGAACTTCACCTGAGAAACAAAGCAGAGGCGGTGGTTAGATGGGATGTATTGTTGGGTAAAAAGTTTTAAATGGGTTTTTTACTATACTAGCAAAATCCAAACGTGCGGCACGCGTACTATTTTGTTTTTGAGGTTATGAATATAATTATTCAGTATGATTTCATTTTAATTAGTTTAAATGAGGTCATAATCAAATAATTTTTCAAAGCATGAGAAGATTAATTTTTTATTCTATTTTAATTTAAGTATTTAGTTTTAAATAGTTAAAAGTAAATAAATCAATTTAAAAAATTCAAATGTAACGTAAGTAGCTAATTTTCACGCATATTCCTTAATCCTTACAGAGCAAGCAAAATCAATTTTTAAAGGCTTCACAACATTCGGCCATAACGTTTTTAAGAGAGAAGATTTTACTAATGGTTGATGGATTTTGTTGTAATATTAATGGTTTTATTTATGTTTCATGTAAAAAATGTGATGAAATTGACTGATGAATAATATCTGAATTTTCAGAAGCGATGGGAAATTAACAATAATCCTACGCTACGAAACGTTAATTACACAAATGGTTGCGTTGACATATTGCAGTTAATGAATGTCAAACACACTCTTTGTTTTCATTTCGCGAGTGAAATATTATCAAATTTCCCAAATAAACTTGAAGTTTCTATTTCATCCGGATAAATTTTTCGGGTATAATACTTTTACTCTATTTCCTATATTGTAAATAGTCTAGACTCTTATAGATCCAGTTTTAGTAATCATTAATCTATTTATACATTTCTACGAAACTGTTCATCATCCTTGAAAGATATCATTTGCTTTTATAATATCGACGCACTGTCATATTCGCGAACGCGGTACGTGTAATCAGGGAAACTATTCTGATGAGGAAATTAAGCTCGATAATGGTACTTTCAATCACAAAAATGTCTCGTAAATGAAGCCGAACGGCCTTTACCTACATTTTAATATGAAAAATAGAAACTTCCACATGAAAACTAGGTTAGTTCATTAAAAACACCATCTCATAAATATTTTTAAAGCTTCTTTTAAAGATTTTAATATATTATTCTTCAACCAACCGCTTTTTGTATTTAACATTGTTCCTCCAACTGCATGAATCGATATTACTTTCATTTCATTTTTAGAAGCTCAAAGTTAAATTTTAATTTTTCTCAAACCCCAACAAGCCTCGCTAAAACGAAGACAAAAATAATCGTCGCATCTCACCTGATCGGCGCAGTTGCCGACGATGAGGATCTCCTGCAGAGAGAGGCACATGGGTGGCGAGCGCTCGATCGGCGGCGAGGTGAGCGGGCCGAGCCTGTGGGTGAGCACGACCGGCGTGTTCGTGTCCGGATGATGGACCGCCACCGCCTGCTCGGCCTTCACGAACGCCTTCACCTCGTCGAGCACGAGGTTCCACTCGACCTGGTCGTCCGGCTCGTACGTGCTGCTGTAGTCCGCGATCTGGGCGTCCAGCTCCTGGATCAGCTCGCGCACGAGCTTCATCTTGTTCAGCAGCAGACATACCACGATGAACCGGGCGTAGTACCTGAGCATTTAAAAATAAGAGAAAACATTAATTTTTATGATTATTCTGTATAGTTTTAATCGTTTTATCATCTTTCTTTTTAAATTTAATCAACGGCTTGGAGAAATTCATTGCATTCTATTTTCGAAGATATATATAAGTTTAATATTTGTTGTTCCGTGGTATTTATTCTCCAATTTAAAAGGATTTATTATATATTTTATGAAAAGCACTGCATATTTAATCACCTTTGCTATAAATATAAAAAACTTAATACCTTTCACAATACATTTTCAATGAGTATTATTTTTAAAATTCCTCTTGGACAATTTTTATCGAATCACATTGACAATCTGAAATTACTCTAATGATTTTTAACAAAAATAATAAAAATTATGGTTAAAATCTTTAAACTTTGTTTATATATATATTGGTAATTAAAACATGTTGAACGAAAATTTTCATAATTAATTTAAATCTTTTTTGATAGAGCACACGTAATTACTAATGAGTACGGGGACATCAGAAAATTAAATGTCGTCAAAAAATTCAATTACGTCAAAAGATGGTAATTCAATTTCAGATGAATCACGATTGTACTTGGACTATTTTCATATAAACTTTGAACTCAATTTGTCTTTATAAATCTAATCCTCCAAACAATTAAGTAGCTTTTCCAATCTCATTAGCCTTTAGTAATATACAAGAGACTCTGAGGCCAATTATGGCGTGCTTGTCTTCTGTGACACTGCCGCCTAACTAATAACTTGTGATTAAAAAATCTTCATTGTATTTTCTCCTTTATTAGATTCCAAATTCAGTTGCTGCTTTTCACAAACAAAATCAACTTATTATAAAGTATCTAAATAATCTTTGTACCTTTTAATAATCTGTCAAATAGTTTTAAGAAATGAAATTATTGGAAGAAACTTTCAAAAGTAAATAAGCGACAGCTACAAGTAAACTTTTATTGGACATAAAAAAAGATAATTTTTTTATTGCGTACATGTAGCTAATGTCTTATTAAAAAGTAAGTCTAACTAACTTTTATAATACAAACAGATAACTATGCATATAAAAGCTTTGCGAAATATATTCTCAACCTAGTTTTATTTATTTTCAAAAATTTCTTTTCCAATCTGGAACAGTTCAAGCACCTAATATCCATCACAAAAGAATATTTATTTCGAAAAACAGTTTCTACAAAGCTTAAATACAAATTAGTACATGTCATTAAAGTAAGTACTTCTTTTACTGTACACTGCAGTTGAATGTAGGAGCACTGTAATGCAGACTCTTATCAGAATGATAAAATGGCTCTTTCATTTTATCTAACTGTAAGCATAAAGACGGCCCAAAATACTATACTTCAGAGCGTATTTCTGAATAAACATCAAGCATAAGCGTACAACTGAGGTATAATGTACTGTTTACACGAAAATAACAAGTGGCAAAAGCAAAACTTTCCAAACATTCTAAAGCGAAATTTTTCTTATCCAAAATCAAATTAGAATAATAATTTTGTGGAAACATATTTTAGTTTTTAACTGTTATGCGATAGAAAGCTTTTCCTGTACCTTAATCTTTATTTTTAGTGTTACTATGTAATAAAATAAATAAGTTCCCAATACTCCAATATTCCAAAATTTAAAATTTTAACAAAAATTTCACTCCAAACCATTGATTTTCAATTACAAAAGAAAGGATAAAAGGAATGACATTGAAATAAGAACTGGCTAGACCGTACCTAAGCTTTTTTACCATGAGATCGCTCCTGTCCTCCTTGGCCGCGCGGCTGTAGTACGCGCGGCCCCGTATCGCCGCGTAGAACGAGTACGCCTCGTGCAGGTAGCTCGTCTCGCTCGTCCTCAGGTAGTAGTGGTAGTACAGCTGGCCGATCTTGCTCGCGATCTCGCCGATCTGCCAGCGCTTCAGGCCGTACTTGCTGTCCAGAATGGCCCTGCAATCATACGTGGAGAAACGATAGTAAGATTGTTCTTGTAACGAGTATTGACGTATCTTTTTTTGGTAACATTATTGGCAGCTGATGTGGCGAAAAATTTGGTATGGATTCTGTATGAAGTGAGAGATTTCTTTTCAAAGATATTTGATGGGTAATCAAGTTACTTTAATTTCACTGTGAATTGTAATAATGTTTTAAATTGGTATCGCTGGGTTTCTAAAATTTTTGCTAAATCAATAAATGGAGATAACAGATTTATCGGGTTGTAATTATTGAAAGTAGAGTGAAATATACTTTTTTAAATTTAGAGTGAAGATGAACATTACTTGTGCTAGAATTAGTCTATTATTGTATGTCACTTATGATGATTAGGAAGAATTACGAAAACATTATTTTCAGGAAAATGTCGAAAGTCATATTTTTGCACAATTTTGTAAATTAGAAAGAAAAACAGTATACAAAAACTTAATGCTGATATAAAAACAGTTTGTATTACCGTCTTTAATTTATATTTAAGATATTTTTATCATTTAATAAATTCTCACAATTACACACACGAAATGTTAACCTACTAACGCTTAATTCAAAGATGAGACTGTTTTTATATTAACGCGATTTTGCTGGAAATTTGCCCGCGTTCAAATGTAGATCGCCCCATTTTTACCAACTATCCATCACACTGCATAACAAACTTTTCCAAATACAGCTGTGTCAGGAGAAAACTTATAACAATGGTTAAAATATTACTTTGTTTGCAAATTTTCATCATCAATGGTAATGCAAAGCAACCTGTCAATAATGTATGGATGAAAACAACGAGTTCAGACAAAAATTTTTAGCAATAAAAATTTCTCGATTAAAGAAAGAAGCTGTCTTGAATATTCGATCCATAAAACAAGCGAGTCTTAACCATAATAACTGAGCTAAAAGCATATTCATCATAATGTTGCATTATAATTGGCCAGCAATTTTCTGAAGTCAGCTCTCGGACAAAATGCTTTTGATCTACATTCGATACCCGACCCAAATTTGTGCACTTCAGCTCACATAGATATACATTATTACGAAGCGTATAGCACACTGGAGAGCTACTTTGTTTTAGTAACACACAGTGATGCATCGAAAACACATAAATTCTTCGCATAAACATTCCATCACATTAAGACGATACGACCGCGTTAAAACGTGAAAATTAAATTGCTTGCATAGGTATTATGAATACATTGTTTTCCGTAGTTACTTAATAATTTCAACAATTTGTATTGACATATTCACGATAATGGGAAAAATAATAATCATTCAAATTATTATAGCAAGTATACTAATTCATTTTTTTCATTGCAAAATATTATGTTTCATCATTGCTTTTTTATAAATCGCTTATATCAAATTTAGAACATTATATAAATCAAAAAGTAGAATGAGCCTACAATGTTCTGAAAGGAATCTACCTTATCGATTACTTTTTTTTACATTGTTATATAGAAGCAGAAAGTTGCCTTCAAAAAGTGCTGAGTATATACAAAACGAATATTCTTTTAAAAAAATATATTAAATACAATGATTTGCACTATCAATTTTCTCTATTTGTTAAAAAAAAATAAGTATATTAAAAGCCTCAGAATTCGATATTCCAATACGCCAGCTTAATTAACAAGTCCATAAATCATGCATTAAAAGGCTTTCGCGCGTAAACAAATAACCTCGTTCCCAGATTTCACCACCGATTCTCCGATCTTTTAATTATTCAGCATCATCAATTATTCGCCACCTCCAAACTTCTTCCTCCCCCTCCCCCCTGCCCCGCACCATACGCACCGATTGAAATCCCTTTAAAAGTTATCCCTCCCACACCCACGCTCGCCTAATTCACTCGTGACTAAGTGTTTCGGCGCACACCCCACCCACGCTCGGCAAAAGAAACCTTCCGTGGCACAAACATGCGCATCCTTTATTAACGCCCGAGCATGACTGGATGAACCCCCGCAAGAATTTCTCTAATCACCCTCGCACCGTACGATCTATATATATATATATATATATATATACAGAAAAAAAACGAAATTCGAAAAACGCGAAAGCCGATCCTCCCTTGCCTGCTCGGAAGCCAACCAAGGCACCCGCAGAAGAGAGAGAGAGAGAGAGAGAGAGAGAGAGAATCAATCTTCGAAATCTTAGACAGGAAGTAACGTGCGTCCTTTGCCAATGGGCGGTAGGGCGTGTGCGTGTAGGGGAGGGAGAGACAGAGAGGAGAGAGAGCGAGAGAGAGAGAGAAAGAGGGAGAGAGAGAGAGGCGTAACGGTAAGCCGGCACGGCGGCGGCTGCTTCATCAGCGATTCAACGCGTGTCTTTGGCTGATGACGCGCGCCCGATAACTTTCGCATTTTTCGCATTTTTTTCCCTTCGGCGCTTGCTCGCTCTCTCTCGACTTTTTTCTCGAGGAGGGCTGAAGTGAGGGAGCGAAGAGAGAAGAGTGAAGAGAAGGCGAGAGAAAAGAGAGAGGCGCTAGAGAAAAGGAGAAGAAGAAGAAGAAGAAGAAGAAGAAGAAGAAGAAGAAGAAATAGCAGCAGCAGCAGCATACGCTCCGAGATATTAGAATAGAAACGTGAAAATGATTTTTTCATGCGTTGAGAGAAGATGAAGAAAGAGGGATTTGCGAGTTTCCAGGATTTCCAGATAATGGGAATTAAGATATTGAGGGGTTGTGTATAAATGGCGAGTTGAATTAAATTTCCGTGGAGGAGAATAGAGGTTGGGATTTTCGCATTGAATGAGCAGCGTCAATGATATAATCAATATAAATATATATACGTTTTCTATGATTAATAATAAATAAATTATTCTGAAAATATTTCTTTAAATTGCTAGATGATTACGTTTATTTTTACTTGATTACACCCAATGCATTCGATGGTATTAAACAACGTTTAACCAATTAATTTGGGGTACGTTACGTTAAAATTACAATTAACTATTCAGCGCAAATGTATTATCTTTGCGACAATGAAGAAAAAAATAACAAAAATAGCTTGATACAGAAATTTTCTCGAATAAAAGCGATCAATGAAAGCGCTAAATAATGTTGAGCTCCGGTATCATGAAAACGAACATTTTTGAAAATTATGAACCACCGAAACATTCGCTAATGTGCTATTTTCTCTCGGCCGCATTAATTCAAATATTAAAACGCATGTAAATCTCTATTCGGAGAATTGAATATTTCAACAGTAATGACTTAGCTCACGCCATTCGTCGAATCATGGAGGCTATTGCTATAGAGTCTTCAAAAATAATTATGAATTTATCATTTCATCGATTTACCCTATGCGCACGAGCGCGCGACTCTCTCTCTCTTTCTCTCTTTTTCTCTCTTTCTCGTCCCCCGTCCGAGAATTTCTTCTTTATTTCTATGCGGATTTATTTACTCTGCTTACAGAATGCGGCGAGAAACTTCCGTCCGCAGAAATGAAAGGGAGCCGATGAATATTCATTCTTGAGAGACAATATTATTCTCAATTGGTTGAAATGGCCAATATGGTTACATTTGCTTCATTACGGTTTTACGTATATACGGCGAAAAATCGATTTATTGTTAGCCTCATATTGTATGTACATTTTACTGCGCTCTTTTATGCGTCGATATAAACGTTCTAATATTCAAACATTTGCATACATTTTTGAAAATGTAACAAGTATTATTTTGCAGTGGCCGTTGCATAAATTAATTTGTAAAATAATTCTACAGAAACACTGAATCACATTCTTCAATTAATTCGTCTATAATTGAACAAATACAATTTTCAGTTAAAACAATTTCACCACAGCGCTGCGACAATAATACAATTTATAGAAGTAAAAAACTCTGCATTCAATATTCATCAGAACATATCGATGTAGCATGTGATTAAAATTTACGGCAATATAAATTATTCGCCTACAATAACTATTTCGTTTACTCCATTTACAACCGAATAAACCATCACCATAAATGACATTTTAGTTAATGGATATCGAGCAAAATAAATTGACCCAACCTCTCAAAAATAAATAAAACTTCTAATAATTAATCATCTTTAACTCTACATTAACACCTGCAGACGACTTAATCTCTCCCTTAATTACAACTGCGTATTTACATTTTTCATTAGCAACTCATCCCTAACCACCCAAAAAAACTCTCTCTTCCTCGAAACACTTCCTCCCTCTCTCTAATTACCCATCCCACCCCCAACAATCAGCAAAGGAAAACCATATCAGCCAACGTCACACTCATAAATCAAAAAATCTCTCCCCACCCTCGGTCCCCTTACATATACCTATCTCTATACTCTAGCCGCGTTCAATTCAATTCTCGTATTCCGATCACATGGCTCGGCATCGCCGCCGTCGTGCGCCCTCGCGTAAAACTCGTGACTCTGCCACCGCCAGCCCCGCCGACACGTCATCCCCCTCGCCACCCCCCGAGAAAGAGAGGGTGGGGGAGAGTCTCGAGACGACGACGACGACGACGACGAGAGAAGAAAGAAGGCGGCAGCCCTCGAACGGGAAGAAACGCGAGATAGAGCATGGGGGGAGGCTCGTCGTCACCGTCGTCGTCGTCGTCGTGAAAAGTAAACGCGCAAGCGAGGGCATTGTCGAGGTAAAGCGAGAGGGTAGGGGAGAGAGAGAGGGAGTAAGAGAGAGAGAGAGTGCAGAGGGAGAGATTAAGTTTGGGGTCTGCCGAGGAGTCGGTTTTCTCCCGAGGAGAAGAGAGAGAGATAGAGAGGAGAATTAAAACGTTGAAAAATGTTTCTTTTGATGATTCGAAGCCGGGATGAGTGGTGAATGGGCGGAATAGCAGGGATGGGGGAAGCTCTGAGGGGATAGGTTAGGCTGGGTTTTGGGGTAGTAAATGCCTAGCTTTTGCTGTTTATGTATTAAGGATTTCTTTTGCTAGATTAATGTTTTTTTTGTAATACGAATAATCTTATTATACTTCAGAATAATCAAATTAATTATTGCCGAGTGCTGAAAAATGCTGTTTAGAAGAAAATTTTTCCTTCATCATAAAAATGTTATGCAATTGTATTAGGATTAAATTTTTTATGGAAAGCCTCTGCATGCGCGTCTCTTTAAAAAATTCTGTTAAAAAGGGTAATGAGACATTTTTCACGAAAAGTTTGTAACTATTCGTAATAATAATTAATAATTCATGGTTTATAAAAAATATTAGTTGGAATAAAGGTTATTTTACCATTTATCGGATTAAAACAAAGCATAATAATTATTATTATAATTTTTTCAAATTCTAAGTAAATTAAAGTGTAATAAATAGAATTCCATTGAATTTGAATACAAATAATAAAACACCAGCGTTCAGTATCATCAATTCGACTGGAATCCCAACATTTTATCCAATATACGCTTGTAACTTTACACCCCAACCTACCCGACGGCATTTCCCAAATACACAAACCCCATCCCCCGAAATCGCGGACCATCTCTCGATAATTTTCTCCACCCCGCCACAACTCTCAAAATACTTCTCACACATAGCCCTCTCAACCCACACCGCCCACATATAACCCACCGCAACGTTCTATTTTCTCTAACCTCAACGAAAATTTCACCGTCCCCCTCCTCCGCACAAAAGAGGATGGGCTACAAAGAGCCAAATTCGAAATGCAACCGTAATCCGCGAAAGGCTCATAACCGCCTGTGTGCGCTAGACTCGCGTATATAAACCCACTTTCGGCGAGTGAGCGCGCGGGCGCTCACGGAAATTAGCATATTTGCGCGCGCGCGTGTGTGTATGCTCGCGCGGGCGGGCGCGCGATATGAAATATCCCGAGGAATTGGGCAGACTCCCAAAAAATTCACCCGCGGCCAGCTGTGTGATACGTGCCGTGCAACTGATGCAACCTACTCCCCTTTTCTCACCCCCGCGGCAGACCACCCCCTTTGCCCGTGCAAGCGAGCCTATCGACTTTCGCTCGCCACTGCCTACGAGAAAATCTCTCTCTCTCTCGCTCTCTCGCTCTCTTGCGTCCCGTATCGCTTGATAATAACGCCCTTGCCGTGCAGGAGAGAAGGGAAGAGAGGGAGAGAGGAAGAGAATCCGACGAAACCTCGCTCGCTGCACAAAGCGAAACACGCACACGTTGTATTGCAGTGCAGCGCCAGCAACCCCCCGCTCGCTGGCGCCGACGAGTGTGTGTATACAACAACGCTGGCTTGCTCTCTCTCTCTCTCTCTCTTCCCCTGCACGCCACAATACACAAAAATTCTCCCCCTCGAGCCATACAGCGAGCCAGCGCGAGAAAAAGCTCGCTGCGCTGCACAGACACAGACACACACACGCCTGCATACACGCGAGGGACAGAAAACAGAGGAAAAAAAGCGAGCGAGACGACGGCGACTTGTTAGACAGAGAAAGGGAGAGCCCCGTTCCTCACCCCCGCTCGGCAGACAGCCCTACGCGCAGACACGCAGGCACGCACGCAGCCCACACAGACACGTATGACTCACCGGTGCTGCTGCTGGAACTTCCAGAGCTTGGTGTAGATGTCGAATGTCCTGCCGAAGTAGGCCTGCCACTGCTTGTGCCCGTACTGGGGCAGGTCGCGCAGCCCGTTGAACAGCTGCTTGCTCTTCTCGAGCAGGTGGCAGAACTCGACGACGACCTTGCGCTCGTGCTCGTCCATGCTCCCCGCAGCCCCGCCGCCACCCGCAGCGCTGGCGCCGCCGGCCATCATGACCATCTTCCCGGCGCCGCTGGCGTGGCAGCAGCTCCCGGTACTGCCGCAGCCGCCTGCACCGCTGCCACAGCCGGCGAGGGCTCCGCTGCTACTGCTACGGCCGCCCGCGCGGCAGCGGCAGCAGCAGCGCGGGTTGCAGCAGCAGCAGCAGCACTCCGGGACAACGCCGCCACTGCTCGAGCGGCGCTGATGGTGGTGCTGCTGCTGAGCCGAGCCGCCCCCTTGGTGCTGGTGGTGACGGTGGTGGTGCGAGTGGTGCGACGACGACGACGACTGGTGGTGATGGGGATGATGGTGGTGGGAGGAGGAGGAGGAGTGGTGATGGTGATGCTGATGGTGCTGGTGATGGGAGGACTGCTGCGGAGTATCGGGGTGGAGGAGCAGGAGCTGCTCCTCGTCGTCGTAGGTGCCACCGCCGCCACCACCGCCGTGGTGGTGATCCTCGTCGCGCCTCAGCTCGTCGGCCTCCTGCCGCTCGTCCTAGTCAGCGCCGCCACCACTGACAGCCGCCCGCGCTGCCGCCGCTGCCGCCGCCGCTCCGCGCGCATATATATAGCACACACGCGCACACGGCCGCCCCTCTCTCTCCCTATGTACAGCGGAGCGCGAGAGCGCAGCCGAGCGAGCGTGTGATCTGCACAGTCGAATATGCTCCGTCCGCGTGTACGCCCACTATGTATATGACAGAGAGTTAGTGGGAGTCGTCGTCGTCGAGCCTCTTTCTCTATCCCTCTACTGCTCACTCACTCTCACTCTCACTCACAATCTGTGCGTACGTGTGTCTGTGATGGACTCTCTTGTGTACGTAGAATTAGGAGCGGAGGCCCGCGCGCGCGCGTGCGGGCTCCAAGACGACGGCGACGACTCCGATGACGACGACGGCGATGGCGCCCCGCGTGCGAGCTCTACGCTACTACGCGCGCACGCACTACTGCTCGCCTCGTAGGTGGGGGCAGCCGAGCGAGCGAGCGAGCGACCCCCTTCTCAAGCGACGAGCGCGACACCCCCCCGCGCGCCCGAATCAATATGACGCGGCGGCGGCGGCGGTGGCGGTGCCCGTGATCGCGTGCAAGCGCACCCAAATTCGAGGGGGTGGACGGTGGAGGGTGTGGATGGTGCTCGGTGGGTAAGTTGGGGGTTGAAGGTAAATCGATTGGGGTGCGTGATGTAGGATATGGTAGGGTGGCGGAATAGCGGTAAAGGATGGGGAAGGGAAGGTTTGGAGTTGGATGCGGTTGTCGGTAAGGGTGGAAGTGTGAGGGTGCAGAAGGTTGTGAAGGGGTGATGGTAGATGGGGTGCTGGTCGGGGTTAAGAGTGGAGTTTCGAATGGGTTTTAGGGGATATTCATTTTCAGTATGAAGAACAGGTAGAAGGGAATCAGTTAACACTGTGAAGGCCTTTTTGATATATGACACACAGGCCCAGAATAACAATGTCAGTACTCTGAATGAAATATGTTTTCCTACGTGTTTTAGGTACTGAATACATATCTGAAGTCAAACTAGAGGGTTTTCTTCGCCAATTTTCTTGAAATACCATTTTCTTGTTTTATTATAAGAAGATCCTGGAAATCAGGGAAAAGAATTGGGGTAATTCGCAGGCCCATAAAATATATGTTATAACTCGGAATGAAATCATGTAGCTAAATCAATATTTCAACTAAATGTACGGCAATTTCTTCAAACGCCAATTTATTATCAGGTCATTCTGGAAACTGGAGGTAATCTCGGTAGGGTGAGCCTTGCCCTTGTTTTCAGGATTTCTTCCTAATAAAATGGCGTTTCAAGAAAATTCATCTGAGAAACCTCCTATATGACTTCTGAAATGGATTCAGCAGCTTAAAATGCGTAAAAAACACACTAACAAGGAGAGTGCATAACCTTTGGGTCACGGATTTGTTCCAAATTGAAAGATCGTGTTTTAGAGCAAAAAATA